>NQII01007519.1:0-20659 GCA_002778355.1 Clitarchus hookeri
TACACAAGAACGACAGTACGAGTCATCGCTAACATGGCTAACTCTTGACAACCAGACTTAGCATGAAAAAAAAAAATGAACGATGCTATGCAATACCAGACTGTTCTGGACAGTATAATAGACTAGCAAATAACTTCCTTGCAAACTAACTGAAATGATGGCAGTAAGGCGTGGCGATGGCAGCAAGACGTGGCGATGGCAGCAATGCTTGGCGATGGCAGTAAGGCGTGGCGATTGCAGCAAGGCGTGGCAGTAGAGCGGAGGTATAGANGATGGCAGCAATGCTTGGCGATGGCAGTAAGGCGTGGCGATTGCAGCAAGGCGTGGCAGTAGAGCGGAGGTATAGAGCAGAGGGAAGTAGAGAGTTCTAACATGAGACCGCCCGAGGCAGCTACCATCCGCCCGACACAGTTCTCTACTGCTCGCCAGCACCACNTACACAAGAACGACAGTTCGAGTCATCGCTAACATGGCTAACTCTTAACAACCAGACTTAGAATGAAAAAAAAAAATGAACGATGCTATGCAATACCAGACTGTTCTGGACAGTATAATAGACTAGCAAATAACTTCCTTGCAAACTAACTGAAATGATGGCAGTAAGGCGTGGCGGTGGCAGTAAGGCGTGGCGATGGCAGCAAGACGTGGCGATGGCAGCAAGGCTTGGCGATGGTAGCAAGGCGTGGCAGTAGAGCGGAGGTATAGGGCAGAGGGAAGAAGAGAGTTCTAACATGAGACCGCACGACTGCTCGCCAGCGCCACCGGTCGTCAAGATGGCTGCCGCGAGCAGCAGGTCCGTCACCCCTTCCCCGCAACCAAACCCTTTCACTACTTCATTTCCCTAACTGCCAGCGCCTTCCGTATTGTAGTACTTCATTTTCCTTGCGTGTTACATCTCTAGGGTTCCTTCCGCCTGTTTGACGCTTCAACTGCGTCGCAGTGAGTTTGAAATCCTGTTTTATTAACGAAACTATTAAATGTGCCGCCAGTATTTTTACCTACGTAAAGATATACCCCAGACGACGAAGGAATGGTTCCTTAAAGGTACAACGCATGCTGTAAATATTATTTTGTAGCCCTCCAGTATAGTTAAAAACGGCTTTTTCAAACTGCCGTGTCTTAAAACATACTAGCTGGACGCGAACCAAACTACGATAGGAGCCTGTATTGAACTTTTATAAAGACTTTTCACCAATAAAATGATAGGGTCACAGCTAAAAGCACCGTAGGTACAAGAAGCACTACGAGAACACTGCACGCCAGTTCAGAGCCACGCGCAGCGGCGATGGCGCACTAAGGCGCGTGCTTTATTGAGGTTTGAGCCTGGATCACATGCGCCTAAGTAGCCTCAGCTAATGCGACTACTGATCAAGTCGGAGTGTTTTTAAAAACACGTAGGCAAACTAATATTTCAAGTTTTACAGCTTTACGTTCAGTTTGCTGTTGAACTTGTTTGCATTAGTGTGTTTACACGATTATAAAGCATTAATGGATGCAGTAACAANAATGAAGCATTAAGGGATGCAGTAACAAGCACTGTTACTATCCTAATTGTCACAAAAATACAAACAAACTCTCGAGCTGTATTTTTGAATGAAGGCAATCAAGTTAGAGGCCAAACAAATATATACAGTTNTGAAGGCAATCAAGTTAGAGGCCAAACAAATATATACAGTTGATTCAAAAAAATATTTTGTTGACAGTCTAACTTGATTTGTCCCAACACAGAGATTTTGTTTATTCAAACTTGTATTTTGTTAGACGAAAAAAAGTAATTTTGTTGCTTTTCAAATTTTGTTTGCTCAATATAATTATTTGTTAGGGCAACTAAATATACATTTGGTCCTATGCTAACAAATATTTGGTTCGATTTTATTCTCAGTGTATGGTNTTGTTAGACGAAAAAAAGGAATTTCGTTGCTTTTCAAATTTTGTTTGCTCAATATAATTATTTGTTAGGGCAATTAAATATACATTTGGTCCTATGCTAACAAATATTTGGTTCGATTTATAAGAGTCACATACCATAAAGGTAAAAACTTTGTTATTAAAGTTTTTATATTGAGCCGGCAAGATTATTCTTGATACAAAGGGGGGTGGGGGGCTCCCAACAGCATTGCAATATTTATAGTTACGCCTGAAGAAGGTGCGCGCCAGCGCGCGCACANGTGGGGGGCTCCCAACAGCATTGCAATATTTATAGTTACGCCTGAAGAAGGTGCGCGCCAGCGCGCGCACACACACGTGGTTTACACGGGATTCGAAACCAGGCCAGGTGTTCAAAGTAACTGCTACGGTGATGAGCCAACGAGTAAAGACTTAACTGTCTCGGACCCGTAAAAACGGATCACATTACTGCGACAGATTTACTTCCACTCTTAATATTAAATGAAGGTAAGCCTCGTACTTGAAACATCAACAACGACAAAATACCTAGCTAACTTCGGCAATCTTAAATACTTAATTAGGCATCTACCTCAACAATTCGTATTTACGCTTTAATAAATTTTTCCCGAAAATGGTCGAGCGGAAACTATTAACACGAATGGCTTACAAGACTACGGACAGTGTATGACATACAGAGAAAGAAACAAGCTGCCGGGGTGGCTTACTGGTTAGCCTGCTCGCCTCCCACTAAGGCGAACCGGGTTCAATTACCAGGCGGGTCACTCCCGGATATACATACAGACAGTGGCGTGTGGTAAACTTCTACAAGGTAAGATGGCGTTAGCTCTCTGCTCTGCCCTATTGCTTACTGATGCCGGGGTGGCTTACTAGTTAGCCTACTCGCCTCCCACTAAGGCGAATCGGGTTCAATTACCAGGCGGGTCACTCCTGGGTTTTCGCATGTGGGAATCGTGATGGACGATGCCGCCGGTCAGCGGTTTTTCTCGGGGATCTCCCGTTTCTCCCTACCTTTTATTCTGTCACTGCTCCATACTCACCTCACCCCCCCTTAACGGATCACAAGACCTCGTTTTTAAGAGCCCCGAAATCTCTTCGCTGTTCACTCAACCTATTGCTTGCTATCTTAACTTCCATCACTTAAAGGTAGCTCGGCATTTGAAGCCACAGGACGCGTGTAAAAGGTTCCTTTGCTGCTCGATGTGGATGGTCGAAATACTAACACTTTCCCTAAATTGCGCAGTGATTATTTGCTTCTGCTGCGTGCAACGAGAATGTACAGTCGTGAGCAAGCACCAACTTCCCTAGTAACAGTTTACCAGACACCACTGCATATATAATGCAAATTAGTATGGGATATACTTACAAGAAAGCATAGGAATTATAAGTTACTAACGGCACCGATACAAAACCTTACATTCAAAATGTTTTTAACAAAAAATTTTCCCTATTTCTCAGATCAATTAATAAGAATAACAACAATATTAAGGTTATGGTGTATCTGTCTAAGGAATATTTCTTTTTTCTCACTGCAACTTAGAAACGTGTATATCCTCCATGTGCATTGTGGTGTAGGTTGCTAACACGCCGTGGCATGCTTGTAATCAGTGTGTTAATGTAATCTTCCGAATAAAGGTCGTATTCCATCTGCGCAGCTCTTATGAGATCTGGATGTTTTTCTGTAGGTTGTGGACGATTATAAACTGCTGTATTCAACTTTTCCCGGGCATGTTCAAGGCATTAGTGCGCTCTCTGTTGATCACGAGAAGTCTGCATAGCCCCCAACCACCCGAACTGCCTTAAATACAATATTCCAGACATTTGGTGATGTGCATATTCTTTGGTTGCAACGCATAAAATAATACAAGTTGAGCTCTGCCGGGAAATTTCCGCAGACGATTCCTCATCAAAAAATATGTAGAAAAGTTACATTTTCCTAAAGTCTAAGTCTATTCCAGAAGGATGTAACCATCTTTGAAAGTGTAGTCGAAGAAGAGGTTTATTGCTAGTAAAAGCTGGAATGAAAGATAAAATTCTTAGTTTGTAGTAATGCATTATTAAACGACAAAGTGCATACCATAAAAAGTTGGGGTTCCAATATCATACCCATTTAATGAAGGAAAAGGTGTTGTTACCTCATTTGCACATTAAAATGTATAATCACTGCAAACGGTGAAATTCAGTATTGGAAAATAATGCATTAATTTCTGGGAAACGTTGGCGTGCACGTTAAAAAGAGGACACATTTTTATGTTTAACTAGCGGCTACCCGTGACTTCATCTGCGTATATATCTTTAGAAATGATAGCCTATTCTATTGTATGAGTAATAATCATATTTTTTTGGCTTCTATTTACTGCAATATACTCCTATAAACTATGTTAAACAATTTTTTTCGTTCAGAGTAAACATGCAGATTTTGCGATTTAGAAACACGTGAGGAAGCTACGTAGAGCTGACCGTGGGAAAAACATGGCGTGCCCAAATGTATTCCTGCTACCTTTAAGGTTTGACCATGTGATTTGTTGTTAGTCATTGAAAATGCAACTTTTAATGGGAACTGCAGAAGTTTAAAATTAAATGGTAAGTTATTAGGTATAATTGGGATGCATGGTATAAGCACATTGTCTCCCTTGGATTCTCCCTCCAGTTAAGATTGTGGCCTTCACAATATGCCTTCCTAGTTCGGTGACTCGCAACCGAGTACCGTTGCATAATCTTGCCGCGTCCAAGTTGCGCATTAACAAAACTTTTATACCTACCTTTAATTCCGGCTTCTGGAATGGCACCCCGGATAGCTCCAAAGAGTTTAGGAACTCCACGGGATAGCTCGTGGTGTCATTGGATGACATGACTGTGTTGATGGAGTTGTACACTGATGTTTCGCTAGTTATTTCGTCCAAGATTTTTTTATTTATTTTCGTAACAGTCTCATTTTTTGGTGTCAGTATGGTTCTTTCACACAACCAATTTTCGTCGTGAATGTATTGTTGCATATTCGGAAAAACTTGAGCAATAAGCTCGTATTCCAAATCCACAACATGACAAAATTGGTGTATGAAAAAACCATACCTTCTTGGTCGGTTTCTAGACGGCCTTCACCAATTTCGAGGAGTTTTTGAGCATATGCACCTGACTCGACATCGCTGAATAACTGGACTCGCAAGTTAGTGGTGAGATAAAGCTTTTCAACCTTGGTCCACAGATATGATGCTTTCAAACATGCGTTAATTTCGTCTGCTGCAGTGCCTCTCTCGATAAAGGTTGACGCATCCCGCGTCCCTATATTTTATTCGTCAGAGCACACGCTCTGGCGAAGCTCGCGGGCGGACGACGTCAATAAAGATTAAGGGTTGGCGGACGTGCCAAAAGAATACCGCCAGGAAGGCGCAGCCACGCCTTGCATAGGCAAAGGCGGGCTACTAAATGTTTCTGCACGTGCATACGACACCCGGAGACAACGGAAGGCACCAGGACGCGAATACAGCTGTGCTTGGCAGCTGCCCAAGGGACACCGAGGTGCCACCACCAGCTGCATCTGCCCCGGGCTTTTTGCCGCAATAAACCATGAGAGCTTTAAGCAGGTGTACGGGAAGAATAGCAGCCATATCCGGGGACAAGGGAATGACCACGTGCGTGCGCTGAACCAAAGGCCACCCGCCAAGTAGCACGTACAAAACGAAACAATAAAACGTCCATACCAGAGTCGATGGGGATGCCGGACCCAATTGCGGAGAGCTAGAGTACCACACACGTGTTTTATAACTCAGGGGTACACTACAAGCTCCTGGGGCCCTGTGCAGAGACAGGGCCAGTTGAATATGGCGATGGAGGCTACAAAAAGACGAGAGCGCGGGAGGAACGGATAAGTCAGTTGGAAGACCTAGAGCGCGACGTCCGGTTCGGAGCCGGACGACGGCAGTCCGACGCGAGCAGTCAGTTGAGAGACGTCAACGAGTCAATCAGTCGAGGTAACGAGCAGAAAGTGCCACCCCAGGATGCGCAGATAGTCAGTCATGACATTAAGGGGCCAGCCGAATCGGGACGCGAGTTAGCCAGCCAGTTACCGCATAAGTCAGTCAGTTGCAACACACCGAGAAGGCGGAGTCGAGTGGTGAACTTTACTGAGAAGTACAATGTCGAGCTATTGGGCTTGTCCAGTGCAACCCGGATCCGCTAAGGACGGGTGGGACCCACACACACCTGTGTGGTCCCTCGCCGGGATGTGGTGGGGCAGTCAACAGTCCGTTACTACCCTACATCGAGAACGGGAGCGAGGGGTGAGCCCTAACGAGGGGCACCCGCACAAGAGGAAGCCAGCCGCGTGCCACAGACCAATCATAGAGGGCCTTTACCAGGACCATCCAGCAGAGAGAAAACGAGTTCGCCAAATGCATCAAGACGTCGACCTCAGTCGGAGGCCGTCAAATGGGACGTACGGCAGGAAGCAACCGAGGAAACCCAGGCAGTCCGCCGACGGGAACCGAGGAGGGCGGAGCGAATCCGCGAGCAGACGACCACGGCAGCCGGCCATTGTCATACGCAGAGTACTGCGTGGACCCGAGAAGGAGGAACTTCGAGGCCAGTCACCGAGACGCCCACCAGGTGCGAGAGCAGTTCCAAGTCGCCAGTCGAGGGAAGACAGCGCCGCAGTGTCTAATAAGTAGTTCTACACCAAGTGCAAAGAATCTCGTCCCCCCCCGCCTCCCCTCCGCGATGCAAAATCGCCGCGCCAAGTATCACGTAATCTACGTACAGAAAGGGAGGGAGTTGTCTCGAGAGTTCATGTATCAGTTAACCTGTTCAAGCAACAATAAAACTCGATTATGTGAACTCGTAAATACAGTGTATTGATTTAATAAATTGGACCTAGAGACAATAGTGCCGACGTATTCCCCCGCCCTAGCACTGAGGGCTAGCATCAAGTACTGGCACCTCACGCCGCAGAGCAGATTAAATACCTACTTCCAAACTTCAGTATTGGCAGGTATCAAGGTAAAGTCTGTCTAAAATCCCCTGCCAGTAACACTACCACACCACCCATAAACTTTCGATGGCTTTGTATGTCTTGTAGACAGCGATCAAGCGCCTTGATGGTGCGTTTGTGTCACATAGTGCACTCGTCCCACACGATCAGCTTACATTGTTGCAACAGGACGCCGCGGGCGCTGCTGTTACTGATGTTGCACGTTGGTGTTCCTTCGCTCGCCAGATTAAGAGGTAATTGAAAAACTGAGTGTGCCGTCCGTCCACCGCTCAGTAATGTTGCTGCGATCCCAGAGGAAGCCACAGCTTATGCAACATTATGGTCCCTGCAAATTTTTGCTAGAAGCAAATTAAGCAAAAAAGTTGTGTCTGTACCGCCCGGGGCATCAAGAAAAAATAGGCCGCCTTCACCACTCTCAACTCTTTGTAATATTTTGTTAAAAATATNGAGGAAGCCACAGATTATGCAACATTATGGTCCCTGCGAATTTTTGCTAGAAGCAAATTAAGCAAAAAAGTTGTGTCTGTACCGCCCGGGGCATCAAGAAAAAATAGGCCGCCTTCACCACTCTCAACTCTTTGTAATATTTTGTTAAAAATATATTTTTACTCGGGTAGCAGCGTGGCTCAGTTTCGCTGACCTGAGCATCTAATATCGTGGTATCGTAGCTTAGCTCTTTAATGAAATCGGTTGACAGCTATCCTCGACGCTGTGGTGTGGGCATACCGAAGTCGGGCAACTTCTTTCCGGAAATCGTTATTACTTTGTCCTCGATAAGTCCCAGTGCTTCATTGAAACAAAGATCATTGTTGACTTGATCCATCCTTTCAAATCTGTGCAAGATATCCTCTGATAACGCAGTTTTATACTTGTCCCATAGTTGAAGAGGATTGGATAAACCGCAAGTGCATATCAATATGGCAAATAGCTCTCTTATTTGCGGTGGAGAGCGACACAGCACGGCCTCTTCTATTGTGGCATCCCAGTGGTTGTCATCTTCCAACAACCCCAACTTCTCACACGCTTGTCGAAACTTTTCAAGCTCTTGGCCGTCAACTGTTTTTAGATCCAAGAAGTTAGTGGCTCCCCGTATTACATTCATCAGCATTCGCAAACAGTAACATTCGAAGTTGCTAACGTGCGCTGTGTAAATGCGGCAGAGAATCTCCTGCCTTCACACCTGGCCAACCGTCGTCCGGTGTTCCTTGTAAACGACGTTTCCATTCTTTTAACGACGCGTTCCATGTATAGTAGTGGGGTATGTCAACATAAAGTAATGTTTTTGCAAATGCGTAATTTTGGCACAGCAGGAAAAATGCAGTTAGTGTCGTCCTAGGTGGTGCGGCCATTCTCTCTCTAAAATTGTTTTCAGTGAAGTAAATCCGCTCACCATTGGGCAGATGTACCGCAAGATGAGTGACTGTTGGGTGTCTCTCATGCAGAGACAGACCCAATATCCGCCACGCTGCTTCGTTACTACTAACATATCGACTGGCTCGAAATGTTTCCACCTTATCTCTCGGGTTAATATATTAACATTCCCTTGCTGTCGGATGTTAAAAAGAACCTGGTAGCTCCCAGCATTTATATATTTGCAAATATATTTTATCGCCTGTACCGTATTGTAGAACTATACATTTATTTATATGGGAATTAAAAATTTTAGAGAGAAGAGGAGAATATGGAACCACCCAGCTATTGTCAACCAATATTTCCTGTATTACAACTCGAGTTTTTAGAGTTGTCGTACGTCCGCCATCTTCTGGTGCTCTACGCCTGTAAAGAGGATAGCCTTTGTCGTTGGTTTGAGTATCTTTTAAAAGCGTCCTTGGATATTTTTTTGGTTCATTTTCCTTCCTTTATGCATGGTGATGAAGGATTTAGTGCACCACAGGGCCAGTGAATCATATTTTTGGTCACAGTATCATAGCGCTTTCGATCAGTTTCTGAGTTTGGTATCTCCGCACTTATGACTTCGTCAATTTGGTTAGGACGTAATTTTTCCAGCAACCACAGCAGTAAGTGCACGTGAGGCAAACCTCGTTTTTGCCACTCGATCGAGTACAAGAAGCACTTCATGTCACCAAATATTTTACCTTTTGTAAGTAGAGCAACTGACTTTTNTAAAAATTTTACCTTTTGTAAGTAGAGCAACTGACTTTTGAACTTTTATTTTAAATGCTCTGGCTGTTAAGTCTCATGTCTGTCCGTTGAATTTTGGCCTGGCCTGGCATTTGCTCTTTAGTGATTTCTGGCCAAGCGGGTTTACATGTCATTATGATAAACATATCAGGCCTCCCATAGTTACGCACGTATGTGAACGCATCCTGCGTGCATTCAAGAAGATATCTCGGGCTATTTACAAATTATGACGGGAGAATCATAATTTGACCCAAGTTATTTGGATCTAAATCCGCATCATTCCTTATCGCGTCTTGTAAATGAATATAGTTTTCTGCTCGCAGTTTCGTTTGGTTCAAGACAATAACTCTTAAGCGCTCACTCTTCAGTTTGACGTACACGTCCACCAAAAACTGAAGAAGGAGACGTCTACATCGAAGCAATAAATTAAAATTGTTGCGACGTACCATCATATGATACGCATAAAAGTCTTTGCAGGACACTTTATTGTTTGGTATGGGTAGTTTGGTAACTGTGTTTGTCTGAGGAAAGTCAATGTTGTATCCCTCTTGTCCTTTCCAAACAATTATTGGGTACTTGAGAGCGTCATAACATCTATGTGTGTCCGGAACTCTAGTGAGCATGCCATCGTGCGCCTGAACAACGATGTCCCGAGACGTAGTTTGTTCACTACTATCTACTACGGCAGCTATTTCATTTGTGGTCGGGGCATTGAATCTTCTTTCGTGTTCATCACGGGGTACACGATCTGGGTGGATCACAACATTGTAATTATCGCTAGTCACTTTATCTGTAGCCATTTTTAATTCATGCACTAAAATGTTGTGATCATGTAGAACTTGTTGTATTTTTCGAACCGTGTTTCTTTCTACACCTTGTGCGTACTCAGAACTCCTATTGACTTCTGCTTCCTTATCGCCCATGAAACAAACTTGCAAAAATGTTGGTTGCATATTGGTAGCAGGGAGCAATGAGCAAATTATGTGGTATACTTGCCCTTGGATTGTGAAAGTCAGGCAAAATCCTGGCATTGAAACAATGTTATCCGCCCCAAAAGTTGTCATATGGAAGCAAGTATTGCATTTCCTTATATGTTTTAGAAAATGGCGAGACTCATCTGTTTCATAAGAGAAAAAGTTCTTTAAGAGGTTCAACTGGCTCGTCTATTGAAGGAAGGGCTACTTTTCCTCCCGAACAACACATGCCTGCTGCTTCCTCTTTCCATTTAAGAGCTCCGCTTTCATAATCAAGAATCTCAAATGCAGCTTTATCGAACACCCCCCACGTGTTTCTTATGAATATTTGACGTCGCAGTTGTGCCCTTTCAGCAACAGCGCGTCTGCGAGATTCAGCCGCTTCAACTCTTTCTGTAGCTCTTTGGGACGCCATGTAAGTCGCCTGCTGATGACGCCGAGCTTGGGACTGTTCTGGAATCTCAGCAGCCCGTTGAGATGCCAGATACTCAGCATGCTGTCGACGCCGATGTTGGGCCTGTTCTCGTGTCTCAGCAGCTCGTTGAGATGCCAGATACTCAGCGTTTTGTTGACGCTGAGCATGGGACTGTTCTGGTGTCTCAGCAGCTCGTCGAGATGCCAGATATTCAGCGTTTTGTTGACGCCGAGCTTGGGGCTGTTCTGGTGTTTTGGCAGCCCGTTGAGACGCCAGATACTCAGCATGCTGTCGACGCCGATGTTGGGACTGTTCTGGAATCACAGCAGCTCTGTGTGCTGCCTCACGCACCGCCTGTTCAAGCCTTCGCAGTTCGGTTTGTGGAAACGTTTCTTCAATTCTAGCTACTTTCATAGCTCGAGCTTTATTAGAGCTTTGGGAAAAATTAGACTTACGCTTTCGAGGCATCATTCTTAGTAGATACTTTTTCTACACTACCAAAAAATCCAGTATGTTAGCTATTATTATTTTATACTTTAAAAAATGCAATACTTGCCTATCCAATTAAAATAATAGCTACTAAACAAAACGGACACAGTCGTTAACGACGTCTGCCCCAACGCGTCTGCCTGCGTTCGGCGATGAGAGAATTTTTCCCCCACCACGCCTGCAGTTCGCCCGACCGCCCTGCGCCCGCCAGTTTATCTACTGTAAATATCAGAAGCAATTAAAGTATTAATTTCGATAAAGAATCAATTTGTTACGGCAAAAAGTGCATTGGAAATATGGTATAAAATTTTATTGTATTTATGGTTCGCTAATTTGGCAATAATGGCTTACACATAAAAGATAGATATATGCTGTCGCGGACTTTCTTGTAAAACTATTTAAGAGAAACATTTCCACCATACATTATATTCGTGTATTTTTTACGGTTTTTGCAGCGCACGCCAAAATAGCTCGCAGATGGCAGAATTTTTTTCGACTTACTTGACACTAATCGTTATATTTTGGCCAATTTACACAATATATCTTTATAAATTATAGACTATGTGCTATTCTAATGTATGAGCTATTTTTGTAAAGTTTCATTAAAGCCATTCCATAGTTTTCGCGATTATAATATTAGTAGGGTGAAGGCTGGATGGTGGCGTATTTGATCCCAGTGAAGCGAGGCGCACATCTTATCACGCTCCCCCCTCCTTTTATCTTTTTCTTACTGTGCGTTGTATGTATGTGCGAGTGGTTATGCATGCTTAACTTATTTTTAAGTTGCCCAAGGCTTAACAAATTGATGTTTATTTTCGGTTATGTAAATACCTACAAACCAGATAAGAAGAACGAGGCAAGCAGTCTGCATTAAGTTGTAAATGCTTATTACTAATTGAAGTAGTTAGCAACCACTGTTATCGATCAAGTGAAGGAGCGACCAACCCTCTTGCCCTTCCGTACTTGGCGCCTATTGGTGGAGATGGGGCAGTGTTGGAATAAGGTGATGGATGACGGAGTACCCCGAGAAAACACAGCAACCTACGGCAACTTCCGGTATCCTGTTCACCACTATACCACCGATCAATATTTATGACAAGACACGTCTGGTAAAAATAGCAACTGGTTTCATCCACGCTGGTATATTCAAACAATTGGCCGATTAAGTGTACACAGGGCTTGGAGTATCTAACAAGGAAATGTATTTTAAACAGCAATGGTTACATGATATTCATACAATAAAATACCCGAGCGAAACTACCCCAATGGAGGTCTATATTTTGAAACATCCTAACTAGCTATGTACAAAATCAATTCTATTGTATCTGAAATACACTATTTTAATACAAAATAAATTCCGAAGATAATTTTTAAAAATTTGCATATTGTAAGCATTATTCCGAAGCCTTTCAGCCCGGCGGAAAAGGGCATTTCAGACTGCTGTGTCTGAAAATATTATCGGTACACTTGCATAGCGCTACACTCTGATCTGTCTTGCAGATTTGTCACCACAGTTTAATAAAGTCCCGTAGCTACCTAGAGCAGGACTGTATGCCTTGTGCAGTATCATGCACGTAGAGGTGAAGGTGTACTTTATGTTCACACACGTGTCGTCCTTATCTCCTAAAGGTGGGAAATAAGCACCGGGTAGATGGGCGCCTTAAGGTGGATGTTAAGGCTCCTGCTTGCCTACAGCGCGAAGTATGCTGTAGAGCTTCAGCAAATACGCTTTTATATAGAAACTATTTGACGTGCGGTTACAGATTTTGTAAATAAAAGAGATTAAGGTGCCTTGCCTGTCTCACGGGAATTTGGGTATAACTCAGATTTGCCAATTAAGAGAAAATTGATGCCGAATATGGCAAAATGACTACTTTTCTCGGTCATGTCAAACTCATATTTGCTATTATTTTTACCTGAAACTTCCTAAAAAACATAATATACATCTTTATCTTTCGTCGCGTGTACAATTTGCACTAAGTCACAACTGAAAATTTTGAGAGAAAAGTAATCTTCCACGGCGTATTTTGTATTGGAACTCCAGCCAGAGAGTGGCACGGCCACGAACGCTCGACAAGGCGAGAGAGACGAGTTGCCTCGCGCCAGAATAGTCTTCTCCCTTCGTTCTCTTTACTTTCGCACATTCTCCATCTCCCCTTTAGTTGCTTACTGTCTGCTTTGGTGAGACGTCAGGCTGCGCGCTCCTTGCTGTTACCCCAGCTGCCAGCGATGGACACTCAACCCGACCCAAGGCGAGGAAACAAGGGAAGGTTACGACTCAGTGCACGTCGCAAAGAGAATAAAGCCCTTAAAGGAAGAAAACGCTGCGCGTATAAACGGTCCTCGAACGCAAGTCCCAACATCGCGTCTACAATAAAACGTTCGACTAGTTTAACTCTCAAACGCTAATGTAATACAACGGCTGAAAGTGTCGTATTGAGCCATTTATATGCGCACATAAAAAGCAAAACATTATTTTCATTTGAACACTGTGTTTTTTGGTTCAGGTAGCGTCCCAATAACTGTACGCAAGTACACCTTGCAGTAGATTTCCAACGCAAAAATTAACACAACGCTATAATTTTTTTTAAAAATACATCTTATAGGTAATGTAGAGAGTATTTTTACTTCTAAGAAGCAGTAGTCTACTTAACATAAAATCGCTAAATAAAACTCTTCAACATGTAAATAATATCTCGTGCAATAGCAGTGAAAAGTTTTCAGTAAAAAAATATTTTTGAGTACATTTTGGCGTTTTGTCAATTCTTCACATTTTAAAACTATGTTGATGTAAAATGTTCTCCGGAAGCAATGTTGTGAGTAAGTGAAAGAAAAGCATAACAAAAATAACAGACAACCTCACTTTAAGGAGAATTGCAATTGAAAAATTTGGATAGCGTTGCATTTAGTAACATACGTAAAACTTAAGCAAATTTTCTCCACTGCTGAGTTGAAGAAAAATACGAAACCAACCGATAAATACCATATAATGTCTTCCTTGAAAAAATGTTCCTGTTTTAAAAACCTACAAGTTCGTTCAATCTTGTGCACTATAATTTTACAAGATATTTTTATTGTAAACAAGACAATATTGGATATGTTTTATTATGAAACGTTTTACAGGATATGGTAAACATACAATACTTATTACATTTTTTTTTAAAATGTGTTTACTGAATTGGTTTACGTTTACTAGTATATGAAACTTATTTGACATACAGCATTAGAAGTGCTATATTTACCAAATGATTTCAGGGTACTGTTTATGAAAGAAGATGATACGAGAATGAACCTTTTATGTTCAAGTGATAAACAATGTTCTCGAATTTAATAAATGTTATATCACAGGAGTGCCAGTCAACTAAAAATATGGTTAAATGTAATTATTCAAAGTAAATATTCATTTTTTTAACATATAGATTATCTCGTTCCAGTTATATCCATACTATGTTATTTCTGTGGGTTTTTTTTTTTATCTAAACTTTTAACTGTTATGCATTTAATGATATTCCATCGTTTACACAAAAAACCTGCTTAGTTGTTTCTATAGCAGCGTTTTTGAAACACATTTGTGTAGTGGTAATTATTAATTGGTTAATTAAAAACACGTTCAGGTAGAATTATGTAAATACGAATATACGATCTACATTGATTACCAAAATTTGTTACTGAAATTCCACTTTCTGCTGTGTTTTGTTATTTCAGATTTATTTTCCTAACACCAACTCAGCTACAAAAAATGAAAAGTAAACCCTCGTGTGAAACGATAGCACAAAATATAAACACATTCCATAACGATACCGGAATAGTAGCTACAAATTCCGCAAAGAAGTGAAATATTTAGCAATTGTTCGTGTTATGCAGGGACTGTAGTACAATATTTATATTAATTGTGTGTACATTATCCTAACTATTAGCAAGATATTGCATAACTTCACTGGAGCACTAAAGCGACTTGGCCAGAAAGTGTGTAAACTGAGAAAAAGGTTGAGTAGAAACAAACTATTGTTTTTGGAGCATCCAAATGTCTTAGTTAAATACTTTCAACCATGTGTGTGTGTGGTTTGGTACAGAAAAGTTATTTATTTGGTATGTTTATGTTATTTCAAGAAAACTATATTGTACGGCAACCAAACGTTTGACTTGGAACAAGAAATTATTTGTTTCTTATGAACTCGTTTCCAGAAAACCATTGCAATCAAAATTTAATCTTAAAAAAAATTATTTACTACAAAGAATGGAATGTAAGTGAAACACAATGCATTAACTTACACTTCATTTTTCCAAAACAATAAAAAAAATTATGTAAAGAGATATTTCAGGCCGTTTCTACTAATGTCTCAACCAAACTGACTGACGGTATGCCATACCGAACAGACAGTGCTAATGCATATTGTTTAATTTGATATTTTTCAATTTGATTTTTTATACAAATATTTTATCTCGGCCACACCGACTTGTAAAGGAACATATTATTTTCTTTCTAAGTGAACTAGAGATGATGTGGATACACAATATTCAGTTGTACAGCATATGTTTTATCGTTGGAACTGTTTCTTTTGAATTGTCTGTACCACGATATTGTCAGTGTGTAGATTACAAAACATACTGCTCAAATAGAAAAAGGACACATAATTTACACAAAGCACGATTAGAGTAAAAAAACTTCACCTGATTACATTTTAGTCAATCAAATAATATTGTTCCAGCAGACCACGTATTAATTCGCTCCTAACAAAATATTAATGTGACTACCGCCGTGTGGAGAGTGTTTGTGGGAACGTAGATGACATGTACAACGTTCTGTAGAAATGGTTGCCTGAACAAAATATGTGCAAATCTTAACGTAAGAAACAAAAAAAAAAGTGTTTCCCTCAACAAAATATTTAAAAATATTGTGTTTCGATAAAAGTAACAAATTCATTTGTTAGGAACAAGCTTCGAGTACATTTGTCAAATAAGTATTTTTTGAAGTTAGTAAACATGCTCCAATTTAATTTATATGGTACCTGTAAAATAAATATTTTTCTCGGTGTAAGGAAGGGTTTAAGCCGGCTTAGAAAAAGAAAGACGGGAGTAATTATAACTGAATTGTGCATATAAATGTAAAACAGAAAATAACTGAGAATTACCTTAGTTAAGTAATAACGTTGCATTAAAATTATTATCATATGCTATAGTGCTACTAAAAACTACTGAAAACTGAAATAAACTATAAACTTTGTACCTATTGATGACCGCCAGGTTCTAATGGATGGTGTTACAACCCTGTGAAATCCCTACTGGTCAATCCACTGTAAAAGCCAAAATGAGATTATTACAAAAAAAATTCATAGGAACTTAATTTGTAAATATGAGTTAAAACCCTGTGTACCTTATTTTACTACAGATTTTTAACTTATTGTTGGACTGATGTTGGGTTTCGGTACTATGTTCACTACTTTACCATCATCGTATCAAACAAATGACAGATTTAACTTTACCTTATGGCATTTTCACCTTATGACATTTTCGTTAAAGTTTTGCAAACCTTAAGCAGCGGAATGTATCTTGAAACATCGTATTTTTTTCAAGCATCTTGTATGCCAATAATTTCAATTATATTAGAATTTTCTGGCAAAAACTACAACATTCTGACGATACTGCAGTGTCAACCGTAATTAAGGATAACGCCGTCAGTCATAAGAAAAGGTGAGATTGGGAACCTTTAGATGTAATAACTCCATTCTATTGATATTGAAATACTTGTCAATATTTATAAATTTTTTTTAATACGAGAGTGACATGCCTACCTTTAATACAAACAGTAATCTTCACTGGGAGCGAAATGNATTTTTTTTAATACGAGAGTAACATGTCTACCTTTAATACAAACAGTAATCTTCACTGGGAGCGAAATGAAATTCTGGAATTGTGTAGTCAAAAATATATCTGCGAAGCTACTACGCCTTCTACATAACATAGGTAATACAGAGCGTATATAAGTTGTCATATCCCAAACACTTACCAACAAAAAAATTATTTCGTAATTGCTCTTTTTCAGGGATTCTCTAAAAAACATCAACTACCTTGTTTACGACAAACATGAGCAAAGAAGAGAATGAGTTCATAATGTAAAATGCTCTGCATGTAGATACTCCTGGATGCTCCTTCTGGCTTGGTGAAAAACTGCCAAATACCGTAAATACTGTATGTGAGACTGTTTGGATGGCATAGATGGGATCAATTATTTTCCTCCTAGTCCTCTGAATATGAGTTGTCAAAGAACCAAAGCACTGCAGAAATGGAAAACGTGCAAATTCAATAACTGAAAATGCTACCCAATTTCTACTTCTTGAGGAAACACCAGGGAAAGCGTCTTTGACACGATAGTATCTTCACCAGAGATGTTGGCAATTGACACCGGTTCAAATGATCAAATAAGAAAATTGTTTCCCAAACCCGAACTATCAGGACGAAGAATATTTGATGTTGGACATATGTTCAACGAAATTAAACGAATGAACAATCATGGTGGATTATTTGTGTGCTCCTTCTCCAATATGGAGTTTGTAAAAGAAGAAAACAGAGGCCTCGTCAACATTTTCCATTTTGAATGCAACATGTGTGGCATTAAAAAAAATTTCATTCCGAAGATCTGAAACGTAAAGACAGTTGCATGGGCATTAATGCAGCTGCTGTAAATAGTATGTTAACGACTGGTCAAGGTTATTCATCTCTAAGTAAAATAACAGCTACTCTTGATATGCCATGCATGTCGAAAGATACCTACACTCGGCATAAAAGCTTGTTATCGACAGATATTCATGATATTGCCTGTCAGAAAATGAATGAGGCTGCAAAGGAAGACAGAGAGATGACAATTGAAGCAGGTGATATTGACGAAGATGGAATACTGTTCATTACCGTTGTTACTGATGGAGCTTGGTGTAAGAGGTCCTACAAGACTAATTACAATGCATTGTCAGGCGTGGTAAGTACTCCAGTTGGTACTAACTTGTAATTATTTCTCCCAATAATAATCAACGTAAAGTGATTATGTTAAACTTGTTTCAGGCTTGCATTTTTGGCAAAAGAACTGGAAAGGTGCTATTTATAAGAGTCAGGAACAAGTATTGCTACATTTGTGCAAGAGCACACAACAAGAAGCAACCAGCTACAAATCACACTTGTTTCCGAAATTGTAGCAAGTCTTCGACTTCAATGGAAGCTGACATCATTGTTGAAGGCTTCCAGAAAAGTTTATCTACGTACAATTTACGGTACTGATGTCTGATATGTAAGATAATGAATATTAGCAGAGTTACGTGTTTATAAACTTGTTATCTAAGTGTTTTGCCGTACTTACCTTATAGTTAAATTGTAAAAAGTTTTTTACCTCGTTAACGACTTTCATATTTTCTATTCTTAAAAAATAGTTTCCATAACACGTAGTTATTATTGCTGGATATTAAGGTCAACATTTATGTTTACGTTGTAGCTTTCATGCTTCTGCCATGGGCTATTCCAAAGCTGTTTTCAGATACCTTCCTGTCATCTTGATATTTTAGCTACTTTATTTTCCTCTGAAAAAGTAAATAAGCACGTTTTGAGGGAAACTTTATTTCACTGTCACTATGTTACCTTGTTATTTACAGTGACATGCTTTTATTTTTTACAAATGAAAAACTTTCTTAATTTGCACTAGTACTATTCTTAATCACTCCAAGATCTCAATGTAATAGTACTACCTTCAAAATTTAAAGCTGTAACATTGTCCGGTCAAGGATGCTGCATTATGGTCTCAGACCTTATTTAGGAGCAACCCGGGAATTTCGGGAAAAGGGAATAGAATATTCCCGAGAAAATCCCGTGATCAGACGGCATCTTTCGGTATGATCTCCATATGCGGTAATTGTTATATCCCTGCCGGGAAACTATATCAGATCGTTGTACCAAAGCCACTATGCCAATAGCAGTTGTTGTGTGACTTTGTTAATTACTACATTTCACAATATTCTTCATTTGTGACAAACACTCATACTTTGTTTAGTAAATTTGAATTACGCAAAGATACATGCGTAAACCAAAACGACACAAATAATTTTAAGAAATACGTTGTAATACATATACCGATTTATAAAATGTAGACTAATATACAAGACAATATTGCATGATATTACCGAAAAAGTCATGTTCCTTTTACTACCTAACACATAATTTAGTCACACACCCGTGCGGGCCCACACATACATGTATACATACATATATGCATACAGCCATACATATATGTATTCATACATGCATGTAAACATGCATACATACATGTACAAACTCAAACACATACACGGCCATATATTTGCATCTTAAAAGTTTTGACTTGTTATGTGGAAAAGCATGAAATGTGGTTGATGTAAAATTGAAAGTGATGTTTTCATATGATGTTATTTTCCCAGGTGATGGTGACGGTAGTTTAATGCGACAACTCACTAAAGCGAAACCATATGGTACCAACTACTACATCAAGAAAATAGAGTGCACTAACAACATACTAAGGAACTATCTTCGGCGTCTGAACGAAATAGCATCGAAAGTGAAAACCTATGTTGGTTTAGTGCCTACTGCATTGAAATCAAAAATAAGAAACAGAATCCCGCGACTTCGAGCTGCAATCTCTGGGACCATCAATAACAGGAAGTCGGAACATTCTCTACCACTTCAACAACGCATCGAGATGCTTCACAAAGACGTTGATAACCGACCAAATCATGTTTTTGGGGATCATTCCAGGTGTGGAGACCTTCACTGCTTTTGTACACGAATGGAAGACGAAGAAAATTTAGTTCCACTTTTGGAGAGCTTTGGTATGTGGCAAGAAATTATAGCTGCTAAAAATATTGTCGCTCACCATGCAGAAAGCCTGTTAGAAAATGTCACAATAAACCTCGTTGAAAACTTTAATTCTACACTTTGTAGATTTGTTGGTGGAAAAAGGGTAAATTTTGCCTTACGCGGTGGATACAAAATGCGAAGTGAACTGTCTGTCGTACAGCACAATACAGGAGGAAAGGTGCAGCGGTGCCTAAGTACTGAAATGACAGGGCGTAGTCCCGGAACATTTATCAGAGCTTACGAAAGAAAGAAGCAAAAGTCTGAAGAAAAAAGAATTTTCAGAAAAGCCAAACAAAGTGTTTCAAACAGTACAAGAAGGTGGCTTGGGTTCACTGGGGCTGATAACCACTATGGGAATGTGGAACAATCCGCACAACCAACTCCAGATTTACATGTTTCTGTGTATGAAGAAAGAAAAGTACAGTTCTTAAAGAATTTGGAGTTAAGTGATGAACAGAGAAGGAAACTTCAAAACGCAACAACATCACAAGCCAATTCTCATTTGTGGCATTGTGAACGATTAAAACGCTTAACCTCTTCCAACACAAGGAATGCTGGTACAAGAGATCGAGAGGCGTGACAGATTTTAGGAAGAAAATATGATGGATAAGCTGACAAACCGAGAATACCACGCAACATGGAAATCAGAGAACATTCCCACATCTCAACACAAATTCACTAGAAGACAAATAAACTGGATTGAGCAGAAATCAAGACTGTTTTGTCCACTTCCCCAATGTGTAATACATTACGAAATTTGTGTCGTAAATGAATTATTCCTGGCGAGTGAAATGGTGCAAAAATATTCTTAGAAGATTTGAGAAGGTGAATTAAAAGATATCCTGTTTTTTCATACATGTATAATTAAAAGGTACT
>NQII01007519.1:20872-48205 GCA_002778355.1 Clitarchus hookeri
AAGACTGGTATGTATTTCATTGTTATCGGAGGAATATGTGGCAGGCTAATCATAATAACGAAACTTGTTAGCCCAACTGTTTTGGTGTAATATTAAACATACCTTCTTATTTATTTTATAAATTACTATTACTTATTTCATGTTCTCCTTTGTCAGCTTTTGCTTATTCAAATAACAGCTTCATGTGGTCCACAGAAAAATGCTATTTCATAGTTTTATTCTACACTTGTGCATGTAAATGCTATAATTTTATGTTGAACGGTTTCAAGCCTACAGTTTAAGTGTGGCAGCATATTTAAGCTTTCCATGAACTCCAAACAATTATGGCCATTATTACATGAGAAATGCTTATATGCGTGGAATATGCCAGTTGCCAGTTTTCTTGCTACACAAACATTAGACAATTTTCTGTGTATATGAGGAATATGTTTCAAGATATATTAATGTATTTTAATAAGTTTGTTTTATTTCATAGAGTATTATGGAATTGATTAGCACAAAAACTAGTTTTATGCATGTTACTGTATTCTTGCACTTTCAGGAATAAAATAAAAACATTAACTTGTTTTGACTACGAAGCAAATAAATATTCATTTCCAAGTGTATTTCCAAACCCTGATCTATAGATAATGAAATTACTTGTATTGATTTCATCAATCATTCTAACTTGATTTCATAACATCATTACTACGTATATAAATTATTTATTCATGTCATATATGTGTTGTATTACGTTCAGGCACGCATACACAATTTTGCTTATAACTGCTTGTCACATGCTCTGAGGATTCAATCGTTTACCCCCTCTTCTCGACAACTTTTTTTTTAAAAATAAAACTACACTTACGCCCCCGCCACAGACCGCAGAGGCATTTAAAGATACTTCAGTGGTAACAGAAGCACTACAATAGTATTATATCCCAACTATGTCACGGAATTTATTATAACTAGAGGTTTTATAAAACATTCCTTGAACTAAATCCAGGCTTCACCACCAGTGTAAGCAGCCTACAGTGCAATAAGACATAGGCTTACTGACTGAAAGCCACGTGTAAACAAAATAATATTAAATTTTTTAAATATATTATCTTTATGTAGCGTTGAAGTATTCTTATTTCTTGCAAAATATTTAGCCGAAAAAATTAAAGTGAAATTGGTTAAAACTATTTCGTGAACACAACAAAAATATTAACTAAAATGAAATATTTTACCAAAATTATAAAATAACTGTTTTGGTCACAATTTTTGGATTGTTTTCGAGATGTAACATTACCTATTTTTTCACTTGGTTATAACTTGCAAAATAGCACACGAAAAAACATATGCTTTTAATAAATACTTCCAGTGTTCGGGGTTTGGTTGGTTTTGTTCAAGCGGTTTAGAATACATACGAAATTGATATATCATATTTATAAAACCACTATTTTGAATGTCAGCACCCAGCATAGCCTACAACTAAAAAATGCAAACTCCTTGTGTGCCTGACAAAGAGAATTGGGGCGCAGGATGCTTCAGGTACAATGAGCTGGGAGGACGAGGGCAGGTCTCGCAAGTTTGCAACAGTGTCCGCGACGTTCTCGCGGCCGGCGTCTGAGCTGACTGCGAGCTGCGGCCGTCGCCACCGGCCAATTAACTGCACTGTCGACAGCCAGCCCATCCTGTCGCCCGCCCCTAAATGCACTGCGACACTCCCGTCTCTGCCGTCTTCAGGAAATAATCAGCCTGACGGACGTACATTGTCTATTCTTGGTTATTCACAAATGTCCTCAAGCGTTCTACTTTCGGCGTTCCACTGCGTATCCGCTACGTGTTAAAAAACTTACACTGGTATAGAAACAAACTGAAAAGGGCAGCCAATGCATCGTATTTGTGCGCAGAATACACAATAAACAATGCTTTTTTTTATACTCAACGACTGAATTTACGTTCATCAACTTCGCCTGAGAACGTAAACATGTCGACGAAAAGCTTTGACTTTACAAATAATGAGTGAAAACTCTACTTAGGAGCTATTTGTTACAAGCAGCTACCAACATTCTTCCTCTCTCGCTGTTTTAGAGGACCATAACTATACATAAATACGGCAATTTATAGAGTAAATGCAAGTGGATAAATTAATTTAGGCACAACATAAAATCCTCTATGTTAACAGAAGTATAAAACACTTGTGCTATAGGCCTACAGTTTATTTAGAAACCAATCAGACATGTATCGCAGGGTGATTGATTCAAAAAGTGTGAAGATACCATTAACATATTATATAAGTGACAAGATGAGAATATACTTTCACGCCATTTAGGAGCCATGAAAATCGCAAAACTGCAATTACTGAAAATAAATTAATGTGTCGATAGTATATCGTGACAAGAATTGCGTGATGGTGAACTGATCCCTCCAAAAAAAAGCATTTGAACCGCCTGTCCGGTAGGGTTGTTCTAAGTTCACGATAGAGTAAAATCTGAGAAAAGCTAGAGATTTAATTGATTTGGAACGAACCTATATTAAATACCCTTGACTATTAACGTTTATTTACTTAGGCTACATAATGTAAAACGCCCACACGTCAAGTTATATGATGTTAATGGTAAACTGAGCACTTGAAAGCCCACTTAGGATATAATTTGCATTTCATTTAGTATCCTTCCGCAGTATGTATAGTCTATTCGCGGTTTCTACACACATTTTGAATCAAACATTTTTTAAATCATCAGTAGTTAGAAATAGGAGATTCTGTGGAAAAGCAATGGCAGCCATTTTGGATTTCCCTTGGAATTTTCCTTTTGCACCTTCAAAAACAGCGAAAATTTCCGAATTTCACTCCATACCAACATTTTTATAAGTAATTCAGTCCGAAAACAGCATTACCGCAAATTGTGGCGACGTGATATTTTTGGGAATGAGGCATGGAGGATTGACCCTATCATTCATGATTTCATTCCATACCAGCACCATCTATTTTGTCTGAAGAATGTTCGATTTCATTTCCCTGTCATGTAACTTCTCACATTCCTTCTTGTCTCCTTCCCCCACAACCGTTCTCTCTCGTCTTCTCTATCCTTTTATGTTTTCTCATATTCCTTCCGATATCCTTAACTTTCACCCTTTACCCTCTCTTGCTTTTCGAACATTCCATATTGGATGTTACCCCTCCTCCTTTGTCTGCTGCCAACTTGGTTTCTCATATTCCTTCTGGTCTCATTTCACCTGCCATCCTGGCAGGGACGAGCATCATGCTCTGTCATTCCACCTGCCCGACACATAGTGAAGCTTGCCTACACACGTTCGCCTAGACTCATACCACGCGAGCGTCAAGTACGTCCTAAGTCCACTTAGTAGCATAGTTGGCTGAAATTTCCGAACTGTTTAAGATACAGCCACCAAATTCATAACATAACGGACACACACATTAACACAATTGTCTGAATTCACATTCAAAATCATCTCATTAAACATCGTGAATAATAACTGCAATTATAAGTGCTCTACACGATATGAAACAGATACAACATGTGCCCGCTTCTGCATAGTCACAGCGCTTCAGCCATAGGCAGTATGCGGATTGGTAATAATTAATACAAGAGCCGTTGCCATGTGATCAACTGGAGTGATGTACATTTGATAACATGTTCAAACCAGCCCACCACCACCACAAATTCCATTAACCTATTTTGAACGAAAGCGGCACCGCTAGAGCACTGGTTTTTGCACTTAGATATGCCATGTCTGGTAGGGATGGTGTTACAAACTTCGACAGTTACGCTTTCGAAAATTATGGCGTCATTCACATGATGCAAAAGAAAGCCACGAGGCGGAATCTTACTACCTAGATCCACCCAAAAATGTCCGTGAGATTGGCGTGTGCGGTACTCTGTCTTGATGGAATATATTTCACGTCTAAGAGGAAATTCTTGTCTAATGTTACACAACAAAATTATTTTGCGTACTTTCTGAGCATCAGTTACCTCACAAGAAGCACTGGCATTATTTTATAAAAAATCGCAGGATTCCATATACCCTAAGCCAGTAGAAATAGTTAGTGGAGGATAAGCTTACAACAACATTCAATTGGAAGGAAATTAGAATTTTAAATATCTTTGTGTAATAGGATGTACAACTCTGCATGGTGTAGGATTTTTAAAACACAGGTATGGCTGCTTATCAACCTTTATTCGCGTATTTTATGGAGTACACTAAGTACATATATTTGAACAAATAACTTCAGCAGTATGATGCATGACTGCCTTTAGAAGTTTCAATTTAGTGTTCTCTATATTCAAGAAAATTATAATACATATGAAAATAATTTAATTAGTTGGCTTCGAGGTACAGTTAAAGCGCTTTTGCCTTGTATTTTACTAGACCATACACATGAGTGTGACTAATACCTTACTTGAATATAGTAATAAAATAATAGAATAATTATATCCATGCTTCTCGTTCATTTCTGACACAAGAAAAAGTACTAATTACATTTATCAAAACTACGAAGTTAGCAGTATTTTTTTGACAAGTAAACATTCAGTGAATTAAATTAATGCATTGAACTAACCTTCATAATAGGAATAGTTACATATTAACATGCTGTATACAGAAAAGATTACCCAAAACATTAGCTGCAGATTTTTTTTAGGTAAGCTTAATGTTTATTGAGCACTCTAGAGAACATTATAATAATTCCCTGTCAGTTAATATTTATAATCTTACAAGTATTTACTGCCTTACGTCTATTAAAACTGGCAAAAACTTAGGAAAAATACGTATACATGTTAATTTATAAAATAAATGGCAACTCAAACTGGTTTATTTTTGTTTTCTATAAATTAGATTAAATATGATGGTAGTAAAATATAAGTTGTAGCAAGTTCACAATGTTACCCTGATCAACGTATCCATACGTCAGGCTTGTCGTTTTCTTACTTGGTGATAATTATGATCAACGTATCCATTGTCAGGCTTGTCGTTTTCTTACTTGGTGATAATTATGATCAACGTATCCATACATTAGGCTTGTCGTTTTCTTACTTGGTGATAATTATGATCAACGTATCCATACGTCAGGCTTGTCGTTTTCTTACTTGGTGATAATTATGATCAACGTATCCACACGTCAGACTTCTCGTTTTCTTACTTGGTGATAATTATGATCAACGTATCTACACGTCAGGCTTCAGTGGCGGATTTACCAGCAGGCTGAGTAGGCTGGAGTCTAGGGCGGCAGATTTTAGGGGCGGCAAATTTGGGGCCAAAATTTTTGTTATGTCTTACAGAAATTAAAAAGATTCATATTTATATACCTAAATGTTATTAGGTCCACACAAAAAATTCAGCATGTAATATGTTTCAGCACTTAGATAAATGTTTCTACAATTTGCGTAGTCGCGTTTGGTTGCGGCGCGGGAAAGAGTGACATGACCGTTCGCTAAGTGTGTCTGGCCGAATTGACTGCACGAGCGCAGCGCGGCGCGGCCGCCGCGGGAGCCGAAGCGGGGTCGTGCTGTTGTAGGCANACATGACCGTTCGCTAAGTGTGTCTGGCCGAATTGACTGCACGAGCGCAGCGCGGCGCGGCCGCCGCGGGAGCCGAAGCCGGGTCGTGCTGTTGTAGGCATACGCCTCGTGGTGGCATTGAGTACCAGAGAGATAGATATAGAGCGGCGGCTGGCGATACAAACGGGGAAGTTCCGTCCCGTATTTACTTTTTCTGGTTGTGTGCTGTAATTTTTCAAATTGTTTCGTGGATTGTATGAATAATTTCATAGCATAATATCACCGGTGCGTAGAAACTTATAGTAGGTATGTAATTATAATATATTACAATAAATCATCCGTAACGAATCAGTAAGACGTAACTTAACTTGATACATAGCTGTTTCGGAAGCTATGCAAAGAAATTTCTATTTTTTGTTATATCATACTTAAATAAATTTCTTGTACGTATGTTAGGTAATTATTAAATTTCTGAAGTCTGAACAAAGGATGTGCGAGAAATAAAACTCCCAATGTAATATTTTTTATTTCAGTTCTTGGAATCCAAGAAATTGTCAGAATGAGTGATGGGAGAAAGCGACTTAGTGGAGCTGAGTATAAAATAAGGCCAAAATGAAATTAGAAGAACAAGAACAGATCATCCTTAAAACGATAAAAATTGACAGTATTTTTAAAAGTGGAAGTGGAAGTAGTGTTGAAAGACCAGGAACTTCAACAACATGCACTGACACAATACAATCTGGAAAAGATGAAACGGATTTGAACTCTGCGACCCAACAACAACAGTCATCTGTTGAACCATCTACTTTTGAAAAAACGGATATTTATGTTTTTGACGTAGAGGCGGTAGAGGAATCATCAATAAGTATAACAATTGAAGATGCGTATCAGAATCAGACGTTAAGTAATGACCAAGTGCAAACAACAGTAAATCTAAACAAAGATCCAGCTTTATGGGAAATCAACGATACCTTAAGGGAGATTATCGCAAGGTACGGCTTCGATCAAAACAAGCCTTGTCACTTCTCTAAAAGTGAAAAAATATATG
The DNA here is from genome assembly GCA_002778355.1 of Clitarchus hookeri. Lineage (NCBI taxonomy): Eukaryota > Metazoa > Arthropoda > Insecta > Phasmatodea > Phasmatidae > Clitarchus > Clitarchus hookeri. Next base: position 27,407 of record NQII01007519.1, read on the forward strand.
CTGATCAGCGTCGTTTCTTGCCATTGAGTATCTTCCAAAGAAAAGTGAAAAATAATGAAGTGAATGACCGAAATTGGCTGGTTTATTCTGAAAGTAAAAGATCTGTATATTGCGGGCCCTGTTTGGCATTCGGTCCATTGGAGAATAAGACTCAGTTTGAGAACGAAGGATTTAATGACTGGAAAAATGCAGAACACCGAGTAGCTCAGCATGAAAACTCTGCGCGTCATAAATCTAGTATCCTTAGTTTGAAAGTTAGAAGTGAGATTGATGGCCGACTCGATAATTTACTGCATGTCCAGATTGATGAAGAAATTACTTATTGGAGAAACGTTCTGAAGAGGGTTGTTGCCGTAGTGAAGCGACTGTGTTCAAGAGGCCTCGCTTTCAGAGGAAAAAATGAAAAGTTCGGTGATCCGCATAACGGAAATTATTGTATGATTTTGGAACTGTTAGCTGAATTCGATCCTTTTTTAGCCAGTCATATTGAACGATTTGGGAATCAAGGATCTGGAAGTACCAGTTACTTATCAAAGACCGTTTGCGATGAGTTTATTCTCTTGATGGGAAATAAACTCTTAAAACACATTGGAGACGAGATAAGAAGGGCGAAATATTTTTCCTTAATCATCGATTGAAAACCAGAAATAGCACATGTGGACCAACTTACCCTCGTCATTAGATACGTTTTGTAAACAGGCGAACCGCGTGAAAGATTTCTCAAGATTTTGCCCACAGTGGGACATAGCTGAAGAAATATTTTCTGCCAAGCACCTTTTGATTTTTTCGNTTATTACGGAATTCAAAGTACTTGGCATAAATACTGAAGACTGTCGTGGACAATCATATGATAATGCCGCGAACATGTCTGGTGTGTAAAATGGCTTACAGGCTCAAATTTAAAGCCAAGCACCTTTTGCTTTTTTCGTTCAATGCTCTGCCCACTCTTTAGATTTAGTGGCAACTGCGGCTGCTGAATCTTGCACAGAAGCTTGTCGCTTCTTCATGTTGCTTCAATAAATCTACGTTTTTTTTGTAAGTTCACACAGCGCTGGCAAAAATTAATGACTGAAATCGAGAAAAGGGAAAACGCTAAAGAGCATAAATCTGACACGTTGGTCAGCTAGAGAGGATGCATGTAGAAGTTTGAGAGATTGTTGGCACGAAGTCCTTAAAACTTTGGAATCAATCAAGGATGATTGTACCGAAAAGCCTGTAATGCGAAACAAAGCAACGGGAATACTTTTGAATTTAGAAAAACTGGAAACGGCGGTAATGGTTGTTGTGTGGAATGTTTTTTATGGAATGAATAAACAAAGTGAATGTTTAAATTCAGGCTTCTACCGTAGATTTGATCACTGTTGCCGATCTTTACGAATCTCTTTGCAAGTTTTTCGTAGCTGAAAAAGGAGATAATTTTAAGTATTTCGAATAAAAGGCGATGGAATTAAGCGTGTCGAAGCAGTATACAAAATACATGGGAAAAAGACAACCGAAAAGGAAAACAATTTATGATGAAACACCCGATGAAGAAATGAGAATGACTGCGAGTGATACTTTCAGGGTTAACACATTTCTCGTCCTCATTGATAGACTCGTATGCGAATTAGAAAAACCGCAGGAGGCCTACAACAGGTTCAATGAAAAGTTTTCATTTCTGACCAAAATGAGTGAATTGTCATCATCAACCCTTACGGAAAAAGCCCTGTTCTTGGAAGAAATGTATCCTAATGATTTAGAGACTGACTTAGTTCAAGAATGCATACATTTTCAATGCCACCTTTCTTCTGAAAGAATTTTGGTAAAACCAGATTCTGGATCATTGAAAAGTCTATCTTCGTTCCTGCGAAAACAAAATTTGCAAAACGTTTCTCCAAACTTGGAAATTACAGTTCGCATGGCTCTATGTACACCAGCGACAGATTGTTCGGGTGAGAGAAGCTTTTCTTGCTTAAAATGGGTGAAAAATTATCTAAGATCTACCTTAAGCCAAGAAAAGCTAAACGCCTTAGCTCTTTTGTGCATAGAGTCAGAACTAATGAACAAGATTTCATACGATATAATTGATGATTTTGCCAATAGAAAATCGCGCAAAGGTATTGTAAAACTTTCATAACTTGATTAATTGAATTTCATCGACATCATCAGCCGGATTGTTACCAGATAATTGAATATATTGTTTTTAAACTGTAAGCAAGCGCAATAAAGTTTATTTAATTACGTTTACCGAATGTACATTACTGTGTAAGTAGTATTGAGGCATACCTTACCCCGCCTTATTAGTAGTACATTATTGAGCTTTTATTAGCTCAGAAATATACCCAAAAACTATTTCTTGTGCAANTATGACCAAAAACTATTTCTTGTGAAATCTTAACTAAATCGTTGGGTTGTAAAAATAATCTAGAAACTGACACATCAATCCCTTAGTTCACAATCTTACTAATTACGGGAAAAAGGTGGTGTAATTAGGACGATAGTGCACAAATCATAAAGTTAAAATTTCATTTACAAAAAAATGGTAATTAATATGATTGTGAACTAGGGTATCCAATTATAGAGGTCGGTAGGGGCTGCAAAATTTGAATAGCCTACTGGCGGCAAATGTGTAAATCCGCCACTGGGCTTGTCGTTTTCTTACTTGATGATCATTATAGTTATGGATCCGTGAATTTTATTGATCTATTTAATGTGAATGAACAAACACCGGCCAACTACAGTCTAAACAGGGCTGTGGAGACAAGATTTATTATCAACGAATTCACGAAATTTACGGACTTCTAGTGACGTAGTGAAATATTTCGGCAGCGCTTAACAGCTAAGGTTTTTAGAACTCGTTATTGTTTGTACAATGTTTTGAAAACGTGATATTCGGGATTCCACAAATAAAATACTAAGTAAATAATTAAAACTTTTTATACACATTCTAAGTGAATTGGTAGTTTTTTTTTATAGCTTGCGTGTGTTCTCCGACATTATTTCTGGTCCAAGATAGCTTGCAGTTTTCCGAATAATTGTAGCTTGCCAATGTGAGTTCGGACGGGGGCGTAAAAAGAACACTTAAGGGATTTAAAGAAAATGTGAACTTGTAGATACATAAAAGTGCGAGATATGTTACTACCCTCCGAGGTCAGTATAATTTACTGCTGTTTGTCTGCTTTTGTCATCTTTACCACAGGGAACGGACTTAGTATGTTAGTCGTTTAAGACAAAAAAACGCAACGGATTTGCGTAATACTTTACTATGAAGATTCCTTTAACGCTTTACAAAATCCCGTGTACACAAATAACCACAATCTATGAGAATTTCACTGGTTCAATCAGTTAACAGTATCTGACAGATTCAACAGTTAATTCAGTGAATTTAATTAATGGATCAGTGAAAAAATTCCAGTTTTCCTTCACTTATTGAATCAGTGACATTTTCCACTGATTCACCAGTAATTTTTTCACTGTTTTTCAGTGATTTGTTTTTTAACTTATGGATCAGTTAAACTGCATGTAAAAATGGCCATCAAACAACGTGTAAATATGACAGCTAAACAACGCGTAACAAGAGAAATAACAACGCATAAACTAATTAAACCGATATAAAATACTTTTTGAACTGTGTTTCGTCTGTCAAAACACCATTTTTATGAGGCAACACGAAAATTCCGTCTTTCATTCCGTTTCCATGCAATCATCAGAGTGCTCTGTTCGAAGGATTAAACTGCATATAACGTGGTGAAGAGAGTGCACTCATATGTACTGTTCGTTTTAGCAATCCCAACGGTACCAATTAAACCAAAAACGAAAAGTAGGGGCATACAAATTCGATGAGGAGGTTAAGACATACATTTTCCTCTTCATTTTCAACTCGACTTGGTAACTCGGATGGTAAAGGTAACGATATAAAAGGTCGGAAAGGGTGTGAGAGCACAATCCTGACCACATACTGAATTTTTTAAACTTTTTTAAATTATGGTAAATTGAGCGATAAAAATAGTAAACTATGGCAAATAAGTTTATTTCTCGCGAATTTTTTGTCTAGATTCAATAAAAACTATATTTAATTCACCGCTGCAGTTGGCCGCTAATTCAATCAGTGAAATTTTTTCACTTAAAATAGTGGTTTTCCACTGATTCTAAGTGGAGCCAATTATCATTGATTCGAGTAGTTTAATTACAATGTAGATTTGAGTAGTAGATCTGAGAAGTAGAATTTCACTTAGAGTGAAGATAATTGTTCAGTCATTTGTATTTTATAAACAGATTTCGTAAAATGAACCTCTCCCCACTGTTTTCAAAAGGTTTCGCTTGGCTTACCTTTTGGGCGGGTCAAAGCACTAAAGCTCAAGAATAAATAAAATTCGGAATTTTATTTGAGAACGTACCTTTCACAATAACTCTATCCTTTCTTCAGAGACTAGTTGTATTCCGCGGCTTCGCCCTCAGTAGTAGGAAATTGAGCATTCAAACACAGGCTCATGACAGGGACAAAAGATAGGTGGAATGCAAGAGCAGGAGGAATGCATCCACAGGTGGTCATTTTTGTCCTTTTTCCCTCAAAATGACTTATTTAACNATTTTTTTCCTTTTCCCCCTCAAAATGACTTATTTAACCTACTTAATGCCACTTTTACCCCCAAAAAAATCCCTTTTTTTCCGCCAAAATTTCCCTAATTTTCCTCCAAATATTATTTTTTCAAAATAATTTCAATGAGTTTCAATGATCCCACAATGTGGCTAATCGACTCCTTTTTGGCAATGAGTTAAGGAGTGAGGAGTCACCCCCTACCATACTTCATGCTCTTGCATTCACAGCCTATGCTAACTTATAAGTATAGTTGGCCATAATTCCCGAACCGACCATTTTGGCAGCCATTACATTCTAGAACATACCAATCCATGACGGTCAGTACGATCTAGAACATCCCATCCCATGGCAGCCATTTTGCCAACCAGTAATTAAAAAATTTATTTAATTTTTTAGAAATAATTGGCGGCCATGTTTACAGTAAGTACAAGTTGGCGACCATTTGTCAGCCAGTAATTAAAAAAGTTAGGTAAAAAATTTATTAAATTTTTTTTAAAATTATCGAAGCCATCTTTGCAGTAAGTACAAGTTGGCAACCATTTTGTCATTAAGTAAATTAAAACTTATGTAAAACATTTATTAAAAATAATCGGCGGCCATATTGGATTGTGCCACCCCTCCGTAGCGGCGGCCATGTTGACAGCCATGTTTGCAGCCAGTACAAGTTGTTTTCAATGGCAACATTTTTTTTTGCCAGCCAATTAATTAAAAAAAGGATAATTGTTTTAAATTATCGGCAGCCATATTGGATGCAGTGTCACCCCTTTGACGTGACCCCTCCACAGCGGCAGCCATGTTCACACCACCCCTCTAGCCATTAAATCGTGCGAGGTTGCGCACATTGAAGAGTTTTTTAAAAAGAGCTTGATAAGAATCATAATTATAAATTATAAAACCTAATTTAATGCCAACAGTTAAAAACTTGGAAATTAATCATGCCGATTTAAAAAAAAATTGAAGGTTAATAAACTTGGCACATTAAAAAAAAACACGTGAAACAAGCAGACAATGTTAGGTGCCACCCCATCCCACCATCTGCATGACATAACCATGCAGACGAACCCAAATTAAAACACCAAACGCAATATGTACACACATTGTATTTTGCAGTAAGCAAACTTAAATTAATGCCAAGAGTAAAAAAATTGGAAAATTAAACATGCCGATTTAATATCTGCAATAAGTGAATATTTAAAAAAAAATTGAAGGTTACTAAACTTGGCACATAAAAAAATACGTGAAACGAACAGACAATGTAAGTGCCACCCCCATCCCACCATCTGCATGACATAAACATGCAGACGGACCCAAATTAATTCAATTGAACTCAACACACAGAGTATTTAAGAAAAAAGGATTGTATTTTTATTAAAACATAAAAAGCATGAAACAGGCTTATTTACACCTTTTATTAAACACAATACGTACATACACCCAATGTGTTTCGCAGTAATCAATATGATTTTAATGTCTAATGAACATCTTCATGGGTTACATATCAAGTAAAAAAAAAAAAAAACAGGCGTAGAATGAATACACACTAACGAACCTCGTCACACATCACACCTGCCTTTTTCTTCAAATTCACCATTTCGATGACTTCGTGAAGGAGCAGGGATAGATGTATATCGATCGCAGTCTTCGGGCGGTCCGCATTGACAAACACTTGCACGCCTTGTTGGTGCTTCCAAATGTCCCTGCTCGGCGTTGAAAGAATCTTGGCAGTAGGAAACAATTTCAGTTGCAGCATAGACGGCTGAGTTACGTCTGGCTGGTACGTACATTTGTATAGACGACCGCCGCTCCGAAAAGAAATGAACGAAGCGTAATCTGTAATATTGCCAGAAGTGCTGCTTGCTTCATTGAGTAAGTTTGGAAATGCCTGTTTGAAATCATACGTTGAGCAACTGACTTGATTGTCGACCCCGCAGTGAAGTTCTTGGCTTCGACGCGTGTGGGGTAGGAGTGTAGCTGCTTCTCTGCAGCGGCGCCAACGTTGGTGATGACAGTAGACGCTTCAACCAGTTGAAAAAAGGCGATTTTAACACATTCATCGAAGTAGCTGACCAACCGCTCTTTAGTAGAAGTAAGGGGTAGTACTGCAGACGAAGATAGGAACTCCAAGGCCTGCATCCAATGTCCCCACGTCACATTTTTTGATGGTTGCACAATATGCTTATGCAGAAAAGAAACAATGTCAGTAATGTCCTCTGGCACGGCTATCGCGGTTGTGTGAACACGTGTCGTCAGTAGGTCTAGACACTCCCACGGACCAATTTCTAGTACCGCGCATGTAGACGAAATAATACCGAAAACTGTAAAAATAACTGCATTCTTAATTACAATCTTCTTCTTCTCGGCAGCCTTCGCAGGGGAAGGTGAACGCGCGCGTTTCGTAACCGGAGATGTAGGCGGAGTAATGATCACCTCAATGGCAGACATATTGTCACCGGTAGACGTAACACGCGAAATAGTGGCAGCAACGTCTTCCTCGAGAACACAAAACCGAATACTAGCCCAATGCAAGGCTCGTATATATGAGTATCCCCAAATTACGCTAGAGTTCCCCCTCTGAGAACAAAACATAATTTGGGCTTAATTATAGGAGGGGACATCCGTTAGGGACCTCTGACGCTACAAAGACGTCCAGACACCGTTAAAAAAATCAAATTAGGATAAATGTGTCGGCATGTTCTCACCCTCACCTAGAAGGAGGTCAGAGGTCCACCTGGCAGCGTCTTGAGATGTAATTGATGTAAATTATGTGTCGGCGCAGCAGAACGTCGGTAAAGGCGAATTGGTATTGATGTGTCGGGTTCAGTTTCGTTAACCTGGGACAAATCGTCAGTGGCATTTAAGAACGCCGTTAAAGACGAAATATGGCGTGTGAGTCACTCCATTAATTAGGATTTATGGTAGGCCCAACACCAAAACCAACAGCTGAGACGTCATGAATCACCAGACTCACCAATTGATTTAATTTACTTTAATTTACAGTTCGCTCGCCAAAACAAGACTTGCAGTCTGAGTCACACAGCAATTGATTTAAATCACGGGCGTCTCAGAAGACACCGCACCTGCAGCGTCGTGAGTCACTNTTACAGTTCGCTCGCCAAGACAAGACTTGCAGTCTGAGTCACACAGCAATTGATTTAAATCACGGGCGTTTCCGAAGACACCGCACGTGCAGCGTCGTGAGTCACTCGCTAGTTAATGTCAATTACAGGTCGCGATGCAAGCCAAAAGACGTAACTAACCGGCAAGTACAGAAAATCGATGTGGTAGGAAGCACGGTGTAAGCCATGAAAAAAATTACCGACGTGGGAGCTTAAGTAGACGGTTTCAGCGCTAAAACTCGACAGCCACCAGCCACGTTAATGGAAAAAACAACACTGCACCAGGCACATTATCTACTAAGTTAGAATCGAACCTCAGCGCAGTTAGTACGCTGGCTGTTACTGTGACAAAATAAAACTGTGAAAAATATCACTGCTACTAACAGCACGGCATCGAGAACACGCCACACCAGTTCAGAGTGTTGCGTGTAGTGGTGATTGCGCACTTGTAAGCGCGCGACAGTGTCGCCCTTATTGCTCCAGAGTTTCTGAGCCTCAAACGAGGAAATATCTCCAGGTAATGCGCCCACCTGGAGTACTTGGAGCCTTTCTTGCAGGATAATGAATACACAAAATACTCTGGACTGTATTTATATACACTCCTTTGAAAAAATTCCCAGCGATCTAGACGAAGTAGTTTCACATATTCGTGAGAATGAATTTATTTCTGGTTGTTTATGAACGTATTAAGTAAGAAAAATAATTACATATATTGCTAACAGTAACGCCAAAACAGTAACAGGTGGGATGGAAGAGGAGCGGTGGATGTTACAGCTTGAGAACCGACTCGAAGAAACAACAGACAACGAAATGAACGTTTCGGAATATTTGATTAAGGATACACCAACTCTCTGTTTAATATAGACTTTTCCCGATTTGCAAAAAATGTGACAGTGAATATTTAATGGAAACTTATATTCGCCACAGTCTGTGAGTGGTGGCATACGAAATCTGCTGCTGATCTGTGACTTTCAAGTGTTTCTTTTGACGGAATAAAGGCATAAAAAAATTTCTTACTATGCTGAACTATTACTGAAGCAGGTAGTGTAAATTTTCTGGAACTAAACTTGTTGCTGCACAATTTATTAAGGTATAGACTGATCACGGTAAACTGGGTACTTTTGAAAGCCCTGCTACTTCTATGCCCATTGTGTATTATTCTGCCATATGTAAAATTAACATTGCTATGAGCCCCATCACTTTACTCATGCGTTGATCAAGTGAAATTGTGTGATTTTTAGATAAGTACATATTTCACAACTTTGCTAATTATTACTCTTATGTACATAAAAAGCAATAGAAAATAATTTCAATTCTTAAAATGTTTACAAGATACATATATTTCAACATCAAAGATTACTTTCCCTCCGGCTTTCACCAACTTTACTAGACGCATGCCAGTCAGTGTACGAGTTAAAATAAATGCAAGTAGAGGCTGCAACACTCTGAACAGCCTACACGAAACAGCGTGACACTAAAATAATTTTGGAGAATGTAAAAATGCTATGCTGTACCCCCCTCCAACAAAATTTAAGGGGGAATGTTTAATGTACCAATGTAAAATTTCACCCCACACTCCTCCTGTTTCGTGCACACCTAATAACTAATAATTTAGGCTTCACTTTGTGGCTCCTATGAATAATCCCCATGTCTAGGAAAATGTTAATTTTAAATGTGACAAAATGATGCAACAGGTACAAGGAAAAGCCAATTACGCTAATAAATGGCAGTGCCACGGCTTTAAAATCTCGTAAAATAATATAGTATATAAAATTCAAAACACAATCAATTAATATAACCAAAATTAAATTTTTTTTTGTAAAAGCTAGACTCACGGCATTGGCATACCGTGCTCTCATTATATCATAGTAAAAGCGGTACATTAAGGTTTTGGATATGTCAAGTACAGCAAACCGTGCATAGATTTTACCAGCAATAAGTTTTCATCATATGTTGTTCTGCATTTGAAAGACGATTTAGCGATAAGCTTCGTTGCAACGATCACAGCATGCAAGTTCCATGACAATCACGCTTCCTGTCCGCATCAGCGATGTCGACATAGATGAAACTAACGTTTTTAAATTACGGCATGAAAAGTTATTACCGGACACCGTACGAGGAATCATAGCGGGACCGAGCAACTGCGGTAAAACTTGCGTCCTCATTAGTCTTCTAGAAGAACCCAACTGTCAGCGGTTCGAAAATATGTACCTATACTCTAAATCTATTCATCAGCCAAAGTACCTACGACTAGCGAAAATACTACAAGCACATGCAGGCTTCTGTTACTTTCCATTTAGTAACAACGACGGGGTCATGCAGCCAAGCAAGGCTTTACCGAACTCCGTGTTTATTTTCGATTACAACGCGTGTGGGAAACAGGCGACAATGCAGCAGTATTTCAGCGTGGGACGTCATGTACAAGCTGATTCTATTTACCTATGCCAAACGTATTCACGAATGCCTAAACAGCTTCTACGTGACAATGCGAATTTCCTAGTCCTCTTTCTCATGGACGACCTGAATTTACGCCACGTCTACTCGGACCACATTAACATCGACATGACATTCGACAAATTTAAAGACCTGTGTGCATGTTGCTGGCGCGAACATCATGGGTTTCTAGTTATAGCAAAACATTTTCCACCTGAAAAGGGACGCTACTGTAGGGGTTTCGATCAGTTAATTATAGTACATGAGTGAAGTATGAGCTACTCAGTATCCAAGTTCAGCCATGGCAGGCTGCAGCAGACGCCGGAAAGCTGTAATATATCTACTAACGATGGGAACCGTAGTTTCGGGTGATAACGAGCAAAGAATTTAGGTGGATCGAAACACGATGGCGATGCCACGAACATATCCTTCGTCCGCAGCGTTACCTCGTAGGCGTTGCGGCCAGAAGCAACACTTCAAACCAGTATGGAGACGCAGATGCGCACAGTAACTGCCGGTATGGCTCAAATTTGGGCGGTGGCCACACTACAAACCAGTATTGAGACGCATTTGCGCACATTATTGTCGGGTATGGCGTCATTCACGGCCTTAAAGACAGTTCTGGGCAGTGTGGGAGAGCGAATAGCCAGCAGTGTGCATACCGTTGGCCAATGATATTAAGCAACTGGCTTAGGTGGGAGGGAAGCTAGCCACAGTGAAAGGTCACCTATTCGATACCAATATACTTACCACGAACATGGATTTGAGGCTAGGCATGTTAATCGAAAAGGTATCCCACCTGACCACCGTCACAACCGGGGACGCGCTCGAGGTCGTGAAAGGTAGGCTGACCAGCACCTCAAACATACGGTCTACCAATATGGAGGCACAGCTGCACAAACTATCTGATGACGTACTTAAACTGAACGTGTTAGGGGCTAGGATATCGGCAGTAGAGAAGAAAATCACTGACGTGGGAGAGCAAGGTAGCGCGAGAGTTCTTACAGGCCTCACTGCATTACTGCACTGGCACCTTAATGTAAAGACCGAGTGTGTGGTAGCCCAAAGCTGGAATAAATCTCATTGCCATGGAAGGCCCTCTGTTCGCCAACACTAACATACTGTACACCAAGCTGGACGCCCAACTGAGCAACGTAGCCAGCGATGTAGGGAAACTAGGTACGTTAGGCGGTGCGTTCGCAGCTATGGAGAAGAAAATGAACGATGTAAGCGATCAAGTTAGCAGTCTCGATGCGAAACTAGACAGTCTCCTTAATGACAAAGCAGCGGACGACGTGGGCGAGCGAGTGAGAGTTCTTGCGACGAAACAAGGCAGTCACCTTAATGACACGACCACACTGGAAGCAATAAGTAACAAGTTAGACGCGAACCTAGGTGCCATCAGTACGATGCCTCTCACCACGACGAAACATTTTCAGACTCTAACCAATAACATGCAATGCGTAGTGGCAAGCAAGCTGCCTGCAGTTGAAGGACAACTGGTAGATTTAGGCGACCGCGTCGATTACAGGTCCCTTACGACCCTTGCTGGAACATTGAGAGATAATCTGCGTATAGAAACCGAGAGCGCTGACAAACTGAGTGGTGTGGACGCCAAGCTCACAGCAGTCGAGACAGCTCGAGCCTTTCGACATTACGAGGTTTAAAATCCTGTCAGCGAAACTAGACAAACACCTAAATGCGTCAGGCGCAGGTTCGACTATGCTAACCACAAGAAGTATGCAGCTGGAGAGCGTAGGCAGCTTAGAGACGAATCTCAGCAAGATAATGGAAGGGATGATAAATAAGCTTAGTACAAATCTGCTCGAAGAACTCGACATCCGAAATCAAACAGTGAGTACGGGACTTGCAGATCTAGAGGAACTTATCGGCAACAAGATTGTTCGTAACTTAAACGATATGCGCACAGACGATGAAAAATTCACACAATGCGAGCATGTGCGTACCGCAGTGCTTCAGAAACCTTATACCTTCGAAGTTAAAATTGTCAATTTGATTACTCGTAGAGCCACTGTCTAGTAAATAAATAAATATATATAGCACGAACAAGTCTCTATAAATTTTAGTATAATGACTGCCGCTTTCACAGATTTACTCCGCGTCGTTGCAAGCATTCACGATAAGTACCTACAAGCCAAGCGTGCTCGTATGGAGCGCGATGCAGTACTGGAAGAAGCCTTCGGCCTGATCACATCCCAGCTGGATACTTTAAAGGAGCAACTGGTTCCCCCTGTCGTAGTTTGAAGACCGACCCGGACATCAAACTAAAGCCACTTCTGGAGGGTAATGGCGAAGATGATGATGACAAATTATCCTTGGCCGAATTGAAATGTAATAACAAGGTAGATTCCCGCCCGGACACTGTTCGTACTTATCTCACTTTCTATACGACTCGCTTTAAAGATGTGATTTACCGTGTATATAGGCGGATTAAAAAATGGTTTCTCGGGAATAAGCATATTTATTATCTACCCAACGATTACATACAGATTGAAAATGAAACCATACGCGCAGCGCCAGGCCTCTACGAGCTGTTATTCAAACGCAGACCTGGCGAGTTTTCACGAGAAGCTCTCCACCAATACCAAAAATTAATTAAGCTCACGAGCGCATTTAACCGATAATGACGTAACTGCCAATACATATAAGGACGAGGTCAACCCGAAATTCGACATTGTTGCCGAGTTGTTTCCCGACGTAGGCCTAGCCAGTGGTTCGGGACTGACTTTGAAGCTTGACGGAGGAAGCCAGCTCGAGTATGTGTACTGGGAAAATGTCAATGATCTCGTATCATGACTTCGACTACTCGTACCATCTCAACAAGCAGGTAATCGGTCACACACTAACAAGATTGTCAATATCGTCGAGGAACTGCTGGAAGGCGGCTACGTCTACTGAAAATGTCTCGTGCGGCGATCGCAGCCGAGATTCACCCGCCAGCAAGATGTAATTTCCGCAGAAGGAAGGTGCTCGTGTTTGGACTCGACGATTTGTATCAAGGCGACCTGGTGGAAATGATCCTGTATGCTGCAGTGAATAAGGGGTATAGATAATGCTAACCGTAATTAATTGTTTCAGCAAATACACGTGGGCCGTCCCAGTTCGCAGAAAAAGCGTGGCGGACATTGTCGACGCTATGAAAACTGTATTAAACGATAAGGGACCACCTAAGAATATGCAGACTGATTTAGGAAGGGAATTTTACAATAAAGCTTTCCGTTCACTCATGGACGTGAACAAAATTAACCACTACAGCAGATATGGTGAAAAAAAGACTTCTATTATTGAGAGATTCAATCGAACATTAAAAGCAGATATTTGGCGTAAATTCTGGGCGCGAGGAAAGTATGTGTGGCTGGATATGTTACCTCGCCTAGTTACCAAACACAATGCTAGAAAACACAGGACCATTAGTATGCGACCGGTGGACGTTAAAGACGATTCATTGCTGGAGACTGTGTTTAAAATCGATAAAATAGTGGATAGTCGGAAGGCGAAGGTAAAGGTGGGAGACTATGTCCGCATTTCCCGAATTAAACCCACATTTGCGAAATCTTACACACCCAACTGGTCATTAGAAATATAAAGAATTGGCCAGATTCGACATAACGAACCCCGGATCTTCGTGTTGAAAAACCTAAATGGCGAGCGTTTGAAAGGGCAATTCTTTAGCGAAGAGCAAATGAAAACCAACCTCCCAAACACGTACTTGGTCGAGCGGATATTGAAACGGCGAGGGAAGCTCGCATTCATCAAATGGCTAGACTTCGACTCCTGATATAACAGCTGGATGTTACAATCAGATTTGAATAAAATATAAAACACATTTCTGTCTTCACACACAGGATGCCTCTCGACCGAGTGGGTGGCAGCGAGAGACCACTACACCTGCCGCTGTTACTGTGAGGCTGTTACGCAAGACCGGAGGCTGCAGGTCGCCTCAACCACAGGACGACCCTGTTGTCGACGACACACCAGCCGTTCCAGGCGGAGTGGGTTACGTTACGCAAAACCCCTGCTGTGGTCAGTCGCTGCAGGGCGCGTCCATCGTCACCAATAGTAGGTGAGAAACACACTCCGACATCCCAGGCGGAGGGGGGAGCATTTACGCAATATCCGAGCTGCGGTCGCACGCCCAGACGATCTCACCGGCGCCCCCACGTGCGGAGACACACACACCGACCTCTCAAAGTGCAGCGCAGAAAAAACTTTGAAGTTTCATCTGAAATAACGTACACACATGTGGGGTGTCCAGGTTCATAGCCAGCCCCTAACACAAAGTGTATAAAGCAGTAACACAATACATTTTAACTGTCAGTTTATAGGTATGAGTCGTAGGGGCAAGAACGCCCAGAAAGGAGGTGGTCTGGTAAATTCTTTAATTAACAATTTGCCCTTTGAAACGCACCCTCCCAGGTATAAGTATTGCTGCCCTGGCACTCGGCTGGGGAGAAATAAACAGCGTGGCGAGGTACCCACTAACGCGTTAGACACAGCGTGCAAAGAACACGACAAGTACTAAGTTAGCAGATAGACACATAGCCGATACGATTCTTGCAGATGAAGCAAAGTCAATAGTAGGGTCGTCAAAGGCTAAGCTCGGGGAACGCATAGCAGAGTGGGGGGTGTCGAAAATTATGAAGACTAAGGTGAAACACGGAATGGGATTGAAATTTGGAAGGACGAAAAAGATACGCCACTGCAGGAAACCTCGTAGGGTAGCAGTGAAACGAGGCGGAATTCTACCGTTCATCTTGCCAGCCCTTGGAGTACTAGGAAGTTTGATTGGAGGTGCCAGCAGCATTGCCAGGGCTGTTAATACGGCCAAAGATGAAAACAAACGCTTGACGGAGACTTTGAGACACAATAGACGAATGGAGATGCTTGCAAAAAACGGTCGCGGGCTGTACCTGCGTCCCTACAAACAAGTGGCGGGAGGAGGAGGCAGAAAGAGAAATCGACAACGCAAAAGAACGAGGCGATCTTAAGGGGGCTGCCAGCCCACCCGCTAACCAACTTTGAAATACTTAATTATGCACGAAAATTAAAATTAAGGAATTACCGGGGAGTGTTCATGCGAGATTGACTACCCCATCGAGCACGTCGGTTTGAGTGCGACATAGTAAACCTCGACAGCAGCACAGGCCCGGGAACTCATTGGACAGCATATAAAAAGGATGGCGATACTGTCCACTACTTTGACAGTTTTGGAAATTTAAGGACCCCACCAGAACTGAAAATGTATTTCAGAAGAGCGCGAATATACTATAATCACGGAGCAGAGCAAATGCCACGATCATGGAACTGCAGACACCTTTGTCTGCGTTTCCTTACCAGATATATACTTAACGAGTAGACGCCAGTTGCGGACCTCACTCATGTCCATCAACTTGACCTTGTCGGGCAACAGTTCGGAATTGCGTTCCGTGCACTTCCCACCACTCTCCCTGAAGAGGGTATGGTCCGTGGCGGTGATTGATTTTAAAAAGTACTTCTCGGTGCCGAACATAGATTACCGAAATTGTATGTACCGTTACGTTAAAGGGGCGGGAAGATAGGGGAGGTGCGTATTCCCACAGGGTCTTATGAAATCGAAGACATAGGCGAATATCTTACGCGTGTTCTGGGACAGGAAGCCACATTAGTTATTCGTGGTAAAGCGAACACTTTGCACAGCGAGATGAAGTGTAGTGCACAGGTAGACTTCTCGGGCAGCGATACACTAGCTGCCATACTAGGATTCGAGAACGCTACATACAAGGCTAATAAAACACATACATCTACACTGCCGGTACAAATATTCCCTGTAAATGTAATAAGAATAAACTGCAATTTGGTTAACGAGTCGTATCTCAATGGCAAGCCCAGCCAGACACTGCACGAATTTTCAGCAATGGTGCCACCAGGATTTAAGCTCGTAAATATACCGAAAACACCCATTTATGTTCCAGTAGTGAAGTTGAATGTACAGGAGGTCGTAGTGTCCGAGGTGGACCAAGAGAGTCGATTGATTAATTTTCGAGGCAAGGAGATAACGGTCCGCCTGCATTTAAGGAAAGATGGGCATGAAAAATAAGCGTGCAAATCCAAGAAAAGTCGACTACAGTACCAAAGTTAAAGTCAGTACGAGTCGAACCTGCAGAGCGCTAACACCTGAAAATGTGCATTTCCTTAGAAGTTTGGGCCTGACGATCAAGCATGGATGTGGAATTATTAAATGTTGCGGAGCCGGCAGGGTTCGAAGACGTGATCACCAATGCTGAAATCCACTCTTATTAACCCTATATTCCAGGCCCCTACATGCCTTCGTCCGAGGCCCGAATCCCGGTGCAAAACCAGGATATATACACGGCGCCATGTAACTCATATTTGTGCTTCTGTGGAACACTGACGAAGCCAGGCAACACACTTCCAGTGACGACTAAAATCATAATAAAAAATTTATTACTTCACATAATAAGTAGAATTGCGTATCAACTGAACCGATGTGAGGTCGACGCAACGCGAGATGTTAGAATCACGGTCACCATAAAGNTTAATTGCCCTCTTCCAAAATGGCAGGCTGGGGAATCGACGACCAGTTTAACGTCCCTACCTTTGCGAACGGGAAATACGAAGTATATATTCCACTAGCTATGCTTTGGGGTTCACGGAAGATTACAAGCATGTGAT
The DNA here is from genome assembly GCA_002778355.1 of Clitarchus hookeri. Taxonomy (NCBI): domain Eukaryota; kingdom Metazoa; phylum Arthropoda; class Insecta; order Phasmatodea; family Phasmatidae; genus Clitarchus; species Clitarchus hookeri. The sequence continues at coordinate 44,228 of NQII01007519.1, forward strand.
TATTAATTCAAAGCAAGTGAGTTCTTCACATTGCAAACACGCAAGCTAACGCGCTTCAGGACACGGGAGCAGAAGCCGTGCTCTAGCAATACGCACAATTGACTGGTTATTACCACACATGCAGGTCAACATGTCTGAACGCGTAAAATTAATGAATAATGCGGAAAAAGGAAGGAACTTAGATATTGCGTTTCGTACATGGAGTTTAGAGACGTACCCGAGTATTCCTGCCTCCACGAGCGTCAANAAAAGGAAGGAACTTAGATATTGCGTTTCGTACATGGAGTTTAGAGACGTACCCGAGTATTCCTGCCTCCACGAGCGTCAACTGAAATGTTAAAGCTAGTTTCACGAGTGAAAAACTGAGATATATAATTGTTGCGTTTTAGACAGGCAGGCGAAATGTCCTCAATACAGACTGCTGGAAATTTGATCACGTCAATATTAAGAAAGCTAAAAAAATTTTTAACTCCGAGGCTTACCCGTACTGCGACTTGAACATTGATTTTAGAAACGGTGCATATACAGTCCCTTATCAAATGTATACGGAATTCCAGAGGTCATACTACGGACAAACGCAGTTCCCCACACTCGTAACCGAACGCCTTTATGAACACGGCGCCCCTACTGGTATTTGACGTTAGTAAACAGGATGAGAGAATTAAATCAGGCGTGGTAGACTGTAGGATTGAAATATCCACCGCGGTGAATTTTCCGTTCTTCCCAGGCCTATGCGCTAATACTTCACGACAGACTCGCAACGTACAATGTGCAAGACAGGATAGTTAAAGTACTGACGTAAGTGGCGACTATATTTCAGTCACTTCCCAACCAGCAGAATGTACATGAACTCTCAGGGCTACGTCTCGCAGCGAGGGTTCATTATAAAACGCATCTGCGTGGCATATGTCGACAGGCACATAGNAGGACCGAGACAGCATATGGCAAGTGTGTCACATGCATGTTAGACGAGGAATTCCGCATCCGGCTGCCGACTCGGTACGTACAAGAAATCACCGATGCCGATATGGTCAAGCTGAATACGTCCACAGTCCGGTTTAGCTATGCGGGCATTAAGCCCATTGACCATGGACGGTCTATGCATGCCGTAGAATTTTCATAAAGCCGCTCCTAGCACATATAAATACTGTTACTGTCATATACATGACCCACCACCGCCACCTTCTCACATATTTCACATGGTGGTCAACCCGGCGCCACTGCACTTAGTTCGTAGNCCACCATCTCACATATTTCACATGGTGGTATACCCGGCGTCACTGCACTTAGTTCGTGGACGTCTCTCCGCAACCATGCATGCAACATTCAACCCGCTAGTCATGTACGAGGGCGAAGTCAAGGTTGGCTACAGGAGAGTTCACTTCAAACCTCCTGGTCAGCCCGCCCAGGTAGAATGATGTGCCGAACTCGACCACTGGGCGAGTCGTACCAATGAGGATAGTATTTTCTCGGTACTGTTTAATGTAAAATCATGTGCTGTATATCACCTGAGCCCCGGAATCACGCTGCCATGCTCACTCAGTACTCTGTTAGCGCAAGCCAGGTTTGGTTTACTCGTGCAATAGCTTAGGAACTTTGCAATACTGCCACTGCCAGTGTAATTACCCACTGGACAGAGTGCTGTACTGGCGACAGACATACGACCTGCATGAACAGAGGTAAAATTACTTGGAAGACTATGTGTTCTCCGTTAACTTGTGAGGCTTACCTGGCTACAATATAAGAAGGGACAAGTGTTTGAACCTGCCACAGTAGACATTTGTGTATCATTCAGAAGAGGAAAATAGTTAATAACAGGAAAAATATAATAATAGAAGTTAATCCGAAAACCTACCATATTCTAAAAATAAAAACAAAGTCTACTGTAACTGGGAGGCCTACAAAATCAAAGAATTCATTTCCCCCATACGCTGTCAAAAGTGCTGGCGGTATGGACACACGGAAAAAAGATGCCGTCAAGAGAACAACATATGTGGCAGGTGTGGTGAATTCGGTCACGGCACGAGGGCATGTGAAGCAGTAGATAGAATAAAATGTATAAATTGTGTTAGAAATAATAGACATGTATCCGAAACTAAACATACAGTGGCTGATGGTAGTTGTCCATGCTTTATTGCCGCAAAAGAAAAACTTAAAAGAGAGACAGACTTTGGTGATTAAAATTATAAATTTAAGTTCATTCTCAGAATCCACATCTCATTTAACGTTAACTTCAATTTCAACCTATGTCTCAACAAAGTAACAGTAACCTTAAAATAGTTCAATTAAATTTACAGAGGTCGAAAAAAGTAACACTAGACTTTAACAATCAATTAGATGTGCAACAGTTTGATATAGCTTTTATTCAAGAACCATACCTATACAATAATAAATATATATTAATTAAATTAATGAATTTTACACCTACTACATCCTACCTGGCGGTGATAACGGCAAGTAAAGTTATTCCAATAGATTATTTTTTGAAGGACAGAAATGTAATATATAGTATCATAAATGAGAGAAGAGATTAACTACAAGGGCAATGTGTATAAAAAATTGACTTTAGAAAATAATATCTGGATCGAAATAAATAATAGTGAATGCCCAATTAGCATAAAAGAACTCAAAAAGGAACTTTATAAATATAGTGTTGATAATTGGCAAGAAGAATTTAGAATAGACAATAGTGCATTAAACTTAAAGAATTTTATAAGGAACATTATAGACTGGTACTTTACAAAAACAGCTCTCACTTTAAATTCCCTAAAAATTTTAACAGGTCACTGCCAGGTGAGAACATATCTGAAGAGTATAAACAAAGTTGACGACGACCTATGACAGTGCGGTGAATCCCCTCAGGATATTTACCATGTTTTATATCATTGTAAAATGTTTAAAGATGAAAGAAAATTATTAGAAACTAAATTACTACATAAACAAGAATTTTGGCCTTTGCAAACATTACAAATTTATAATAAAAAGGTGGTCGATTTTGTTAATGAATTTTTGAAAAACATCTATAAAATAGTTAAAACCCTAAATGAAGACTTATAAATTTTGTATTAATATATATTGTTGCTTGTGTTTTCTGTGTGATCTCTTGTTGTGTGCTGTTTGATGTTTTGATGTCACTTAAAATTCATAAATATTTATACATAAATAAAATTCATTAAACTTATCAAATTCATTTAAGAATTCATTTAATTAAGTAGTGCTGTCTCTGATGTTTTGGTGGATGAGGGGGGGGGTGGGTGTGTCTTGTTGAATTGTTTGAAATTTTATCTAAATTAAATGTTGTAATTGTTTTCATCCTGGATGGAGGTAGTAGTTAAATAGACTTGTTTATGTAGTTTGCATTTTATTTTTAGTTAAATTTATTTTGATATACTTTGTTTTGTGTTATGTTATTTCATTTTAACTGGTTTTATATTAGTTAGTCTATTTTATAGAATTGTAACTTATAAAATTGTTCTCTTAAATGTTTTCTGTACACTTTGTTTTGTTGCATTCAGTTTGTACTGTTATGTCTGTTTTTGTTTTGTTTGGTTATTTCATTTCATTTTATTTTTTATTTTGTTGTACTTTTATGTTATATTGCAAATTGTATTTGGTATGTAGTGTCATGTTACAATAAAAAGAAAAAAAAGAAAATCAATAAAAATAGCAAAAAAAAAAATGAGGGGCTGGGGAGCCGGGCGGCTACCACCACGTGGTTCCTCGCGGACTGGGCGCCAGTGTGGAGTACAACTCCATTCCCTACGCTCATCGGAAGGAAAAGTCAGGCAGTCCTGAAGGGAGAATTGTCCTGGATGGCTGTCTGGCTGGACTGGAAAGTGGGCGTAGGGATAAACTCGGGAATAGTCTGTCGGGTGGTGTCCGCCGTCTGCGGCGCCGGTCGGGCGGCCCTGTGGGATTCGTGTGGGAAACTGCACGGTCTCCGGCATGATGCCGTCAGGTCGGCGGGGCAGCGGCGGA
>NQII01007519.1:49292-91214 GCA_002778355.1 Clitarchus hookeri
CTAGCAAAGGGAGTAAAACCTGTATCTAATACTCGTTTGCACATTGGTACAGCTACTGTTTTGCAATAGATATCCAACATATTCTTTTTTTTTTTTTTTTTTTACATTTACATTACTGTCACGAAAGAGATTTATATAAAAATAAAATCTTAATTAGCATATGCAAGAAAAAGTTGGATGAACATCGCGTTTTATGCGCATGGAATCATTACGCAGAATATCCTCCAGGAATTAGCTGAAGATAACTTATAAATATTAGTCAGGCCTAATAAAACAAATATACTAAAAAAATATATACTTGTATTGACGTAACTACGCAAATATTTGCCAATAAAATAACTTAGCCCATGAAAGAACATGTTAAAGAGTTATCTCATATTGCCGCTAGATATAGGTCTAGCATTAATTAATAATATATTTAAGAAACTTTTATATTTTAATTACTTTATCGTTACTTTATTCACGAAAAAACAGTAAAACGCCTTACCTTACCGTAAAAAATTATAAAATGCAAATTAAAAAGCAACACTAAAATAATTTATATTTTTCGGTTGTAAACATACCATTACAAAATTTTTGCTAATACTCCGGCTATGAATGTAAACTATAAAATATTTTTCATTAATGTTTGCATGTCTAAAACAAATATATTACATTTTGATTCACAGTACTAACTACGTTTCACGACTACAGCTTTTCTTGCAAAATTGATTTCGTTGTGTATTTATGTTTCAGCAGTTTCTTATAATATATCACCTGATATTCTTAGCAACTCTATCAGTTTTCACCTACCAACTTAACTTTGTTTACACAATTTTTTTATAGATATGTAAAAACGCCTTGATAACTTGATATTTGGTAATAATTATACTTTCCTTTGTTAATTACATTTATATTAAACAACGCGCCAGTATATTTTAAAGTTTCCTACACCATACAAAGGATTATAGACAAATCTGAAGAGAAATGGCGATTCCGGCAGCTACCTAGCTGTCGTATTCATTGGGACACCTCATGGGTCGATTCTGGTATACAATTCTACTACCGAGTGTTCAAAAATTGGCTCTAGACATTCCGATAGCGGAATGACGTCTTTCTTCTAGAGAAATAATTTCGATAGTTTCAATAATTTGGCCCCAGGTTGAGTTAAACCGCAGTCCGAAACTAGCAATAAATGATGCACGGGCGGCCCCAAGACTCGGGGGAGCGCTGCGTCGCAGTGACATCACGTGCCACCCTCCAGAGTACCATTACTTGAAACAGGTGAGACGGCCCAATCTTCTCCTCTTGAGGTGTTGAATTAGCAGTTCTCCGCCTAAGTGTATGACAACACACATGCCGGTATGGAAGATAGGCACATTGGAAAAGCCAATAATACATTTTTGTAAACCTTTCATATTGATTACATAGGTTGAGAGCATTTAAGATTCGCTATTTTCACTTGTTATAAAATTATGGCAGTATAATTTTATATTGAAACTTGTATTGACAGTGTTTATTTCCGGGAAATTGACCTAGAATTCCGTTATTTTTCACGATGTTAGTGCATAATGTTTGCACTAAATATCTTGTTCCGTAATTATATAATGTTAGCATATTTTTTTTTTGTATTTAGAAATGTAGTGATCATGTTTTTAAAAAACATCGGCCGTGTTATCTCGTCTAATTATCTGCTGATACAGTAGTACTTCTAACATTGTGTTAATATGTATTTTGGTGATATTTTGGTATGCATTTTACATAAAATTTCCCGAAACATATTTTGTAGCAACAAATGATTTTATTTGATTGACTGAATAAGTGACGATAGCGCCCCCACCGGAGAAAATCGTGCACAAAAAAAATTCAGTAATGTAACCTGCAAGTGTTACACTTTAAATTACTAGGGACATTTAGCGAGGAGCCTATGTTACTTGTGTTAGCTTGAACGTTAGCTTAAACTGCCATATTTTAAATCTCTAAATGTAAGAGTAAAATAGCATTATAATAAGGTACTGAAAAATTTATCACAACAAACTTCTGGAGCTTTTTGTATTGCATTTAGAGTACGTAACATTTTGTTTTTCTCTGTGCAGTATAAATCGAAAGTTTATATTGGGGTTTAAATGTGTGTAAGTAAGACAAGGCTGCTGCCTCAACTTCGCCACCAAACAAAAGACTCATAAATAAATAATATTCCTGGAAATTTTTCTTTACCTCTAATTTTAAAAAGTAATTTCTTTCCCCGGGCATAGTAATGACTAATATAATGGTTCATAATTTACAATGTACGTATTTGGTGAAGTGCAAATAGAGCTGATATATCTCAAAAAATACGTAATCCTTGAAAATAAAATTTTTATTAAGAAGAAACAACATATTTGTTCAGCAAGTTACTTTTACGTTATATGAAAAGTAGGTTGTTATTTACGTAAACGGTTTAAAAAACAAATAGCCTTACAAAACTGTTGTGGACAGTAAATTAAAAAATTTACTTAAATCAGATGACTCTTATAAATCAACTAAGTTATGTTTCCACTGCATAGCGAAAATGGCATTTTTTTTTGTTTCCACATTTTTCAAAAGTTTTGAATGGAATTTGAAAAGACTTTGTGGAAGGCTTTGGTGAGCAATACGTGCTCGAGAACGCTGTTCTTCAGTTATGTAAAGCGCGGGAAGAAGCAGTATTTTTATAGCATGTTAATTTTCCTCGCATACCTTACTCTTCTTGAAGAGTTAGTCTTATGTGATATGTGTATTCTTATGTGTGCTTTTATGTTTGTCAGGTGTGCGCGGTACCAGTATTTACCTACACGGGCTTATATTTGCATCTAAAAGTACGTAGACTATGTATGCATGTATGTTTCCAACAAACAACATTTCCGACAAGGCCATCTGACAACACCAAATAAGGTACGGAATTAGATGTAAAATTATCAGTATTTCAAAGTTTTTATATAAGAATGAAGATATTTTTTTAATCGTCAAATCCCAGCATTAAAAACGTTTGATAATTTTTTTTATGTACGAAAAAAACTATTGTTAGTAAACAGGAAGTAAGCGACCGTAAATAATATGGAGGTGTAATTTTTCTCGCTGGTTGAAAAATTGCAGCCACCTGGTTCGAAAGTATTTTAATGTGAAATGAAAGAATATATTACTTATTTTGTCGTTGAATAAAAATACAACAAAATTAGTGAATGAACTAGTAAGACTGTAAATGACAAGAGATTTAATCCTTCTCTAAAAACTTTGTGGGCCAGTATTGTACAATAAAAGCAGAGGGTGTGTTTGCTGAAGACGTAAAAATTGTCTCAAAATTAATTAACAAACAGTAGTCCTACATGTAATGCTGAAAATACAATATATACGCTTTCGAGATACTTCGTGAAACTTCCGTAAGGCACTAAGAATTAAAAGAAAAGGGTATGATTATCAGTTCGGGATTGTAACAATTCTTACGTAAAACTTAAATTAAAATATCGAAAAAAATTTGTTTTTTATTTAGAATGTTTTAAAAGATATTATCAAACATTTAATACATAATGAAAAAAAATATGATTGCTATTATTACTCCCACACGAAATTTCTTGGTATACAGCAATTCGCCTATTTCCTTCATGCTAACCTTCACACATGAAGTCTGTTACCGTAGTACCACAGCCGGAATGGCGCCTGTGGTTATGCTCTGCAACATGCATACCCAACTGGCCACATTCCGATACCTTTACAATGCACAGAATGAGCAAACAAGAAGTTCCTGCCCCTACAAGAAGTCGCATCTGTGTGGAGCCTGCGTCATTCTACTTCCGGCCAATCTTCTGCACTGACTGCAACGAGGCCAGGAGCACGAGTTCTTTAGGCGATGACGTCCCGTTGGCGGCAAATAGTTGAATATTAGGTTAGGAATTTGGAAGGAGGCCGTTATTAGTGGTGACATGCATCTAGAAGTAGTGTATGCTACCTTTTTTAGCCTGTAAAATGTTTCAAGGAGTTATATTTAATGCAGCTAACGTGATGTGCATCGGCGGATTTAAGGTGTTCTAGGTGGAATGTTGTTCATATAATTTATGATACATCACTATACACTGGCTGTAAGAAAGGCGCACTCGTTCGTGAAATAGAATAAACTGTAAATAACAAAATGTAGAATTCCCTATAAACCATTTGACAATAATTAATAACAATTTTGCAATTTATAGAGCACATACCAATTATGTTCCTTTGTTTCTCCGCAATTATTTTGGTAATGATGACTCTTTGGAAATGGATTTACTGAATTATGTTACTTAGAAAACATTTGGTGTAGCACAGAAATACTTCAATTAATATTGTTTTTTTTTTTTTTTTGCAATTAAAGAAATACCTAAGTACATTTTCAACAATTTCACAAAAAAATAAAAAAAACATTATCCCAAAGTCACAATTGAAAGAATGTATGAAATTCGGATAACTACATACATAAGGGTGACAAATTGTTATTATAAAACATATATTTCAAAATGTGATTTCATATTTTGTCACAGAAAGATGTCACAGGTTCAGAGATAGATTATGACTAAATGAGCTATTCATATTTTAAATGTCAATAAAGATTTGATTGCTTCGAAGAGCATAATTTTATTTGCGTGTTGTTATAGCACACAACAAATGTTTACTCTCCTTCCCAGTTCCTGGCGTTGAAAGATCTTACATGGCGTGTTAAAGATAACATGATTATAAATGTAATTTGCATATAAAACTTTTGTTACGAAACATTGCATACGTAAACATAATCCTAAAGATGTTACACGGAACGAGATTGTGTTACTGCGTAGCGAGATGGATGTGTTGTGTAATTTTTGTAACTAATTTTACAATTATGAGATTTTAATGAAAGAATAAGTGTTGAAAACAAAACTTTTAAATCTTGTGCCATGATTCAAGATGAAACGTACAGATAATTAAGAACGATGTCGTAGATAATACCTATTGCACATACCCGTTTTCCACCGGGAACACAAGCAAATGTTTGTTTACAAATTTTATCTCTGTGAGAATGCTGTCCGGGTTCGTGAATCACCGATAACACAATATTCTTTTTCGTTAAACAAAGAAAATATAATGAAATCACTTCACAAAATGTCACACTTTTTTTTCGTTCTAAAAATGTGTGACAGCAGAACTTTCAAACTGTGCCTCATTTCACGTAATGCAATTCTTTAACATAAAGATTTCATGTAAAAATACCATCCAAATTTTCGACTATTCCCGTGGATTTTCATATGCAGTATATGTACGCACACATATATGTAGACGTAAATAACTTTACATGCATCAAGTGTTATACTTACTTCAGACGCAAACGTCTGACCGGTATGTGTAAAAATTTGTGTCTGGCCATTTTAAGACGAAACGATTTCTGTCTGTCAGCATCCATGGCGCGGCGCCTACAAAGATAACAGTGTTCAGAAAGTACAAATTTGACGGTCGTTACTGATGTTTACGACCTCTAACCGCATATTACTAAAAAACAAAGACAACTTTATACTACTGACAACAATAGCATTGCAGCTTTCTCTAAAAACTCAAGTGTCAAGAAATCAAAACGTACTTCGAAACAGGAAGAACAGATCACACATATTCCAATGTTTGTCCGACAAGTAAACACATTGGGACATCCCAATAAACTATGTACACCCCAAGGTGGACGGCTTTGTGTCGTATCGTTTAGAAATTTAAAGGAGCAGCTAATTCGATTTTGTGTTTGTCTAGTATCATGTGGAATGTGAAGGCATCCATAAAACTATCTTTGTCAACTGTGAGCACGGCTTCCGGCAAAATGTGTTGTTGATGGGTGTAATTTTTCAGGATAGTTTGGTCTTTTATTTTTTAGAACTCTTATGTATGAAGTGGCCTAAAATAAAAATTTTTTTTAGGGGATTCACTGAAAAGAGTTGGATGAATTTAAAACGGATGAATGAGAACAAGTGTTTCGCGTGGGTTGATGGAAGCAAAACATTAGGCAAAATTGTCTTAAATTAATGGAAAACATTTTTATGAGGCAGGTTGAATCTCGTCTTATTGAGTGTCGAACCTAAATGTAAAAAGAGTAAAAGTGTATTACTGTGAATTAATGGAAACAGCATATTTTAATTAAAACTTATGGGCGAAACGTTCCATTATAAACAGCACTTTGTTCTTCTTCTGCCCACGTTTAACAATGTTGGCGGAATACACGCACCAGGTTGGTTTTTGAAATACCTGCTTAGGATCTATTTTTATGTGAAAATATGTAAAATCGGCATCGTCATAGACCTCATAAGTTTATTCATGTGTTAGTCAAGTTTAACTTGAAAAATTTTATGCGTGTGTATATGTTGTTAACGTGTTTACTCGTATACGTGCATAAAGAAAATAAAAACTCCATTTCAAAATTCACTTTCCACTGATTCAAATGTTATACTTGTGATTCGACGTTGAATTATAGAACACTTTTCCAACTCTACAGAGACAATTCCAGTCCCAATATGTTTCCTGATAGAACGCAGTTGACAATGAATTTTTTTTTCAAAGGTGACTACTTTACCGTAAGCACCATCACTTAATTATAAAAAAAAAAAAATAACAAACTAACTGAATTAGTGAAATTAACTTTCAGTTACACCTACATTACAAAGGTTTTTGTTTCACTCGTTAACTCACTAGTTCTAAATTCATGTACGCATGCCTTGCCCGGTCCTAACTCACGGAGTTCTTAGATTTGTTGGCCCTGTTATGAATGACACTGGTGTGCTACTACGATATCACGCGGATAATCCACAATACAACCGGGGTAAGAAATACATATACATATGTCCAACACCAACAATAAGGCTTCTACTCTTCTCTGTGTGTTTGTGAGAGAGAGCGTGAGTGCGTGTGTGTATACACGCTCACGTGAATGCATCATTTCCAACGCCCTTTTTTCTCCCTCTATTTTGTGCACACATGCGCGCACACAAACACACATTAAAAACAATTGTATATAATAAGTATTTTTTTATATAACACCTTACCGGTGTTTCTTTATGATATTTAGGTGTAAGCCTCTTATATTTTTCTTTTTTCTTGAAGGGAAACCTCGTGCCTTTTTCGACTGGACACTTCCTGTGTACCCACATTCTTTTACTTTCATCCCACAACCTCTGTAGAGCCTGCTTTCACTTGGTCGCAACACACCTGGTAGCGCACCTAAACCAGACTGCACAACAAGTAGTGACACTCGTACTGGCCAGACTATTAGTGTGAGTCACCCTCATCCTGTCCCTTCTTCCTAGTATAACATTATAGTCGCTTCAAATACTTGTCCGACAATTTCCGTACAGTCAGGCTGTTCATGCGGACCATTCGACGCATTTTATTCCAGTTGAGAAAAGATTACAGCTCGAAATGAAAATAACGCGTATTTAGTTTCTCTTTGAACAGAGTATAAAATATTTTCTTTAGAAGTAAATAAATAACGTCTATGTTCTTACATGAAAAAATTGTACTTAAAATTGTTTTCAATCATGGCATATTACAAAAACAAATTTAATATTTCACAAAAATATTATTCAAATCAGTATATAATACGTTTACAATACTTTCAGGCTATAACTCTGTGGCTTTTATAAAATTACGTCCATTTCTCTATCACATATAATACACTGAAGAGCCAAAAAACTGGTACAACTGCCTAATATCGTGTCGGCCTTTGGCTCCGAAAGCCCATATCAATGATGGTCGGTTGAATAGTTCGCACGCTGGCACTTGTTGATGCCCCAGCATTGAAATCTGTGCCAATTTGAGAAAGGGTTGCACGTCTGTCACGTTTAATGATTCTCGTCAGTCGTCGTTTGTCCCGTTCTGTCACGATCTTTATCCAGCCGCAGTGATGTCGAAGATATGATGTTTTACCGGATTCCCGATATTCACGGTACACTCGTGAAATGGTCGTACGCGAAAATCCAAATTGTACCGCTACCTCGGAGATGCAATGTCCGATCTCTCGTGCGCCGACTATAGCACCACGTTCAAACTCACTTAAATATTGATAACCTGCCATTGTAGCAGCAGAAACCGATCAAGCATCTTTGCCAGATGCTTGCTGTCTTATATAGGCGCTGCCAACAGCATCGCGTTACTCTGATTGTTTCAGTACCTCTGTTATTTGCATACGCACGCCTATACCAGCTTTTTTGGCTGTTCAGTGTACAATCTATACAAGAAATACAGTTTATTTTCTTTAAAATTATGACAGGTGCTCTAGTATAGTTTGGTATGCTATGCATTGGTTGTGCAGATAGTTGCAGCTCTACGAAGAAAGTGAGATCGAAGAAGACTACAAAAAATTATACATATACACATATATGTTATTATTTTTATAAATTGCGTGAACAATAAGATTGAAATTTTTTAATCGCTCACTAATATTTTTATTTTTAAATGACATTTTCATCGATTTTACACATAACCATTCCTTTCAAATGTCATTGTATAGACAAGTACATACATTACAATATTTGTTGTGTGCTGTATTTACATTTTATTGAGTTTATACGCATGACAACCTCCATAATTGTAAGTTTACAGTAATTACAGCATAACATTTTACTTTCAAATTGAGATAAGGGAAATGTGTGCGATTTACATAATAAAAGGATATTTTTTTTTGGCTGCATGACAACAGGCATAAAAACATACACCTGCAATTGTCGGTTGCTCATGATCGCATTAGTTGCATCACTGTGATTTTTCTAGGCAGCAGCAAATGCTCTTGGCGATAGCCAGAGACACAGGTAGACACGCGTCACAACCCATTGCCAGGCCTGTTATCGCGCACATCATTACCTCACCATCACTGTTCATTCTTCTTTCGACATCTTCACGTAGTTTTACTTACTACCACTGCGCTACGAAGGCAGCAGCTTCCTAGGTATATTATATAATTTTTATATACTTCCAAGATTGTACTTTTATTTGTCATGTTATTGTTACTGCGATTGATTTATATGAAATTATACATTAATATTTTTTTCTGTTTGCAAAAAAAAAACGTATTTGACAATATTTTAACTTTAAAAATTAATCATTTAGTCAACATGTGTAATATGTATTGAAAATTATTTTCAAAACTTAACTTTTAGCACACCTTTAATATGTTATGTGAATATTTTCTCAGATACAAGCATAGAAAAAAACTGCTTATTAGATTAGATGAAGTTTTTTTTAATAAAACTAACTTTGTAATTCATTCAGAGAAGAAAGACGCACATTGTTAAGTAAAAATGGAATTTTTGTTTTTATTTAATTGATTTAACCATTAAAGAAACTGACTGCTGTGACGTATTTTACACTAAAAAAAATACAATAACTTATCTTTCATATGAAACTCAAGCCATATTTTTGTAACGAGTTTGGAAATATGTACAGTACTTTTTAAAGTGTTCTGCATTTACTGTGTTGATGGTTGCATCACTATAAGGAGATCCACTTTACTTCTACCTTAACGTACATTACTTTGTGATGTTTCTGCCAGAAGATGTGTACTTGTACTCGAGTTTCTTTATTGGTTATAGAAGAGTAGTTTTTAAACCTGAGCTGGGACATGAGCAAGTGCAGATCTGTGATGGTGACAATCATTTGTGAGGATATCACGACACCTGGGACAACTTCCACTGGGACATCCTGCCCTGCTACAAGTGCGAACAGTGTGCTGTCTTCAATTTCCGGCCAAACAGTGAGCTGCCTGAAAATGGCCGCATACTAGCAACTATGTCATGAACGCCTCCATGGGGGCAAGAAATTGAATTATGTCCTGCGCGATGTCAATACCGGCTCTACCTACTGTTGGTCCGAAGAGTGTATAGGGCACATACATACGACCACGCTGGTAGACTGTGGTAGTAAATGGACTCTACCATGCGCTGCTAAGGCATGTTGTGTCTTCTCTTGAAATAACACGTGCTTCACTTGCTTCATGTACGTATGTGAGTGGGAGGCTATATATAAGTAATGCCTACACAACACCAACAGCTGTTTTATTAGTATGTAATGAAGAGTGAAGGTTGTACGGAGTCGGTCGAGTGTGAATTGACTTGTCGCAGAAAATGTAAATGCTGCTGCCAGGCTGTGTACGATCGATCAAAGCTCGTGTCGACGCTGTGTAGATGCTATATAAACGCACTATTTACCTACCAGTCGACTTCAGTGTGCTCAAGATGTACGTACCGTTTCGTCCGGAGACCACCTACAGCAGTGTGATGCATGGGGACGGCGCCATCACCTATGAACTTGCAGCTGGAGGAGATCCAGCCGCCACCACTCCAGATGCACGCTCGTATAGTGAGCAGTGTGACGGCATAGCACATTGGCTGTTTGCCCACACGCCTGTTTCATACCAGATGTGTCAGCAGATGATCGACTGCAATGTATTGGGGAGATGTGTAGTTCACGATATGCGAATAGACACTCCCTTGCCTTGTGGCATGGACGAAGTGATTACGCATGCTTTGCTAAACGATGCGATCCGAGTTCACCGTCCCGACTATGTACCGATGCCAGAGACGACTGTTCCTGCTGCCGTGATGGAGTTTGCCACCCAGCCAGCTGCCAAACGTACGAAGAAGGGTTCTGCCATCGTGATTGACATCACCGGTGAAGCTGTCCGGACGCCCACTGCTGCCTCCAAACGTAAGAAGACGATTACTACAATTAAGGGCCCTCGACAGCGTGCGACACGCCCTGATCGTAAGATGAAGACGACCGCTGTCGCCACCGCCTGCCTGAGTTGTGCGAACCCTTCACTACGTGACGTGAGACATTTAATTGTTGCAGAGCGGAAAACAGTACTGATACAGTTATTAATACGCTACTTGCAAAGGTGTAGTGCTCAAAGGTTATATTTGTAATGNTTATTTGTAATGTTTTTAACAATAATAATGTGCTTTTTACAACAATTAGAATAGTGTGTGACAATCTTTGCTTTTAATTGTATAGTTATGGAGATTTTCTTAAAGTTTTATTTGTAATGTTTTTAACCCAAAATTTTTTGCTTACATTTTATAGATCTTGTTACCGTTTTGATATGGTCACGTAATGGAAAAGTTCCTTGTGTTTGACATAAAAGTAATTTGATGTTTATATATAATTCTTCATACTTGTACGAGTATAAATCTTTGCTTTCATTTGTATAGTTATGGATATTGTCTTAAAAATACTTAATGTTACGCTCACAGTTGGGTTTACACAAAAGTTTTATTTGTAATGTATTTTTAACAAACAACATTTTTTGCTTATATTGTTCACGTAATTGAAAACGTGCCTTGTGTTTTGCATAAAAGGTATTGAATGTGTATATATAATTCTTCGTACTATATGTACGATTATGTTAACAATGCAAATGGCAGAAGGCGCAATGTACATACTTATTGTGAGACTCTATGTGTGTTGGTTAATTACAACTGTTTTGTTTGTAAATGAAAAAGGGAGTCGTAATACTTATTTCTTCGTACTTGATTTTTTTTTGTGTGTTGCAACTGACAATTACTTGTTTTGTGGTATTTATGCGTAAGCGCAATTGAAACACGAAGTGTGTGTTTAACCACGAACAATACCTTTCCTGTAAGGTGTAATCACACCATGCAATCACACCACTTTTTATGTGACGATATATGTGTTCTGAAACTTGTGACTATTCTTATTTCTGGTGTTGAGACAGACCTGTCATAACAAAAATTAAAACCCCGTGCTATTTTACAGTATCCACAAAATGCAGTACACTGATACGTTGCTTCTGTCCTATCACTAAGGTGCAAGTCGCCAAAATGTATGTTCCGGGTGGCGGGCGACCTCACACGACTTGCTTGTATATTGAAAGCACAAGTTGTACACACGCCATTAAGGGACACGTACATGCAAGTACTCCGGTACTCTGTGTGTGACAAGCCACACCTGCATCCTCCACCTGCACAAGGCCAGAGACATAACTGGCTGACGAGTTTGTCAGTGCTGGCCCATTGTGCTAGGGGGGTATATATACCGCCTCGCGGAACGATGCACTTTCACTTGCTGCCGGGCTGCTGAACCGTACGTGCCAGTTGCGTACCAGCGACGTCTTGGCGTATAGTATATTTCTACATATACTCCCAGTCGGCATCTGGGCTGCTGCAGCGCCCTGCGCGTACCACTAGACGCTTCCACAGCAACCCCGATGGTTCCTGGCCATCTGCTGCTGCCACGCGCTACCAAGCGTCCATTCTGGGTAAGTGTTATTCTGCATCGTGTGTGCTGGTGAGTAGACATACATCAGGTAACCGATCTATCGCGTGTGCTGTGGATGGTTGTTGTTCATATCACTTTTGACAGCCATTGTGGCCGCCCTTGTGTGCGTGTGTCTCGTACAAATAACTACTTTTATGTTCGTAGTTTTAACAGCGACCCTCGAGAACATGGAGTGTTCTATTCCAGAGCATTTATTTATTGGAGTTGTTCACTCTTCAACGGGGGGCCACATGCTGGGCTGAGGTACTAGATGTAATAAACACTCTCCGCAGTCTTGTTTTTTTTTTGTTCACTCTTCGTCGGGGGGCGGGGGGCACGTGCTATGCTGAGGTACTAGATGTAATGAACACTACGCACAGTCTGTTTTTTTTTTTCCCCCACTACACGGCTCTTAGTCGGTGAAGGCGACCGGCTGACCGCTTCAGAACCGGTCCCTACCAGGCATTCTGTATACCTTACAGCAGGATAATTGTGAACTTGAATCATATCCTGCAGGTTAAGGCCCGAGGTTCGAGACTCGGAAGGAGGAGGTTGCCTACCATTTCACTGTTTCCCTCCCCACACCTATGTTCAATGCATTCCCTAAGAGTAGGACTCCCGGGGTCGAGACCCGGCGAACTCACTCGCAAATAAAACCTATTTATTGAATATTATTACAAATACAAAGGCTTTCAAAAGTGCCCACTTTGCCATGAATAGCCTAAAACACAGTTGTTTAGCACCACGGGTCTTGCCTCTATTATGTCCGCTGAAGAAAATAATTTAATTTTACTGGACTTGCGATAGTCCATCGCTTTTCCTTAACCCGCTAGACCCTATAATCCAAGAGTCATCGGACATAAACCAGTTTAGAGGTATTAAACAAGTGCCAACCCCAACCCTCCTGGACGATATTTTTTCCTGCGGGATGCCATGTTCCAGGAAATGGGGAACAAAGGTGGGCAAGGGTCGTTCTTTGTCTTTCTGCTTCTTCTTTTCTTCTGCTTCGTATGAAGTTTCGCCGGCGCCACAGACATTTCCCATGACTCGCCCAGTCCTGTATGCAACGCTTTCGGATTAATAAGATTTCTCAAACATTTCCACGACGATAATGGAGGATAAAAATATAAAGTTTGTCATTAAATGTCAAACAATATTTGTAGTGAAAAAATAACGGTAAATGTCCAACTGAGACTTGTAAAAATCACCGAGTATACGCAGAAAACAGCTTTTTAAGTTGCTAAAAATATAGTAGCATATGGAAATTAAAAAATTTAACTTATTGGAAATATTAATTGATACTTTTTTTTTTAGATTGGCTGCTACAACATTTCCATACGTGAAATATTACGCATAAAATTGTAAGACTTGTGAGGGCCTACAATGCCTCCTTTAACAGCAGCGAGTTGTCCTCTTAAGGAGGCGATGCATATTTTTCTGAGACTCGGATTCCGTAGGGTAGTGGACAAACGCATGAATGTCGTAATTTTCGCACTTTAATTACACGTCAGAACATAAATAAATTAATGAATTTGGATAGCATCAGCTCGAAGTGACACTTTTCTGTCTTGAAAGGTGAAATCACCAACGCCTTGTTAAATACACTGCCAACATTCTCTTTACTTCGTAAATTGAAAAACTGAATAACTGCACTGGATTATAATCTTTAAGAGGCGAATAAAACAAAAAATTATATTAGAACGTTTTCCATAAATCATGTATTTTGTTTTATTTCTGTAACATGTAGTTTACAGTCACTTGCATAGCCCACGCCACTAAGGCAGCTTGGGAACACTAGGTCATGGGTTCGAATCCCCTTCTGTGTAGCTCTGTTAGCATGGCATGTAATCCGTCCGTAGATTTGCGTTTTTCTCTACGATTGTTTGTTGCTAAATTTATATAATTTTTCCTGTTTCGCAGCAAATGCACAAACGTGCAGCAAAGCATGGCTCAATGCTTATTTCCGCAAAGCCGTAAATACCACGTGTGGCAGCCCTTCGCAAAAAAATCATACTTGATACACTGCAAACAGCTATCGCCACTAAGAAATGGATTTTTTTTTACTGAGGACTGCCACAAATGCACATAAACTCCTGTTTTAAGTCACCCCATAAGGCTTATTCTACTGAGGTTAGAAATAAAACAAGATTTCTTACGGGAGAGTTGGGAATGACGAAAATTTCCACCGCTAGGTGCACTGGTGTTCCACAAAGGTAGCTTTTAAGTTAGCGGTGCATGGAAAATTATGTTTATTAGTGTTAAAATTTTTGTTTTGTTCTAATTGCGATTTATACTTTCCCCTACGTATTGACTTTACTATCCAAATGATACGCAATCCATTCCATTTTGTTAACAGGCGTAAACAATAAAGACACATATTTGAGTTTTGGGCCACGGTGGCTGAGCGGTTAGACTGCTCGCCTCTCACCAAGGCGAACCGGGTTCAATCTCCAGCTGGGGCACTCCTGATTTTCGCAAGTGGGAATCGTGGGGGAAGAAGCCGCTGGACGGCGGGTTTTCTCGGGGATTTCCTGTTTCCCCACCCTTGTATTTCCGCACTTCTCCATTCTCACCTCATATCGCCCTCGTCGGCTCTCAAGACCTCGTTGTTAAGAGCCGCCCAAATCTCTACTCTCCCTCAACTCTCAACAATGGAGTTTGACATTTGCGCTTTCGTAAAATACAGATGCAAGTAATTTAAGGGCGTAATTAATGTAAATCCAGATTTACAATAAAATATTGAACATCTTGTTGGCATATCTCGTTGCGACGAATAATACTTTTTGTAGATTCTCCAACACAATATAAACCGNGACGAATAATACTTTTTGTAGATTCTCCAACACAATAAAAACAGGCATTTTGGAAAAATTCAATTTATTTTATGAAACTCAGATCATCCCATTTGTTTTTATACAAAGCGGAGAAAATGTGCTTGAGATGCAACAGCAGTGCTTCCTGGCGGCGAAAATGCTTACTTGCCAAAGTATTGACACTTAGTTTGGCAACCTAACTATAGAACATTCAGAGTTATCTCCAACTGTGCTGAAGCCTTGCTAAAGTTCTACTTACAGGATATTCCTCCGCCTCATACAAACAAAGCTTACAGCAAACTCTAGAAAATTACATCAAAGGGACTACACACCGCATACGTTCGCACTCCGTCTAATCATATTTTGCATAAGAATTATTTTCTATTAGGCAGTTTCCTCGATGTTTTTGTTCATATTAATTATAAATGAAATATAATTTATAGGTAAAATTTTAAGTTAAATTTTAGTTTTACCAAAAATAATGTGTTTTTACGTTAACATACATATAAAATTAGGAAATAAGAAAACACGATATAGATGGGTGATTTTTCGCAGGTTAGACTCAAAAAGGGCGAAGAAACCGCGAATAGACCTTAAAACAAACGTTAGCTCAGTTGGCATCAGAACAAAAAGACGTTAGTACTTGAACAAGAGGAGCGAGAGAGAGAGAGAGCGAGGCGGGGCGAGTATGCGTCGGTGTAAACAGTGCCAGTGTGGCTGCCCGCTGGACTAATGAAACACATAAACCCGGCCAGGGCAGGCTCGCCAACTGATGAAGTCTTGCAAGAACATGCTTTTATCGGATAAACTACGCACACAGCCGTGAACTTTCTTTTAAAAGCTGGGCGCGAAGAGGTGTGCAGTGTTTTCAGCTACAAACTTACCAGTTGCGCTTCGTTCTCTGATAATTGTAACGTATAACCTTGAACCACGGGAACGACACGAGCAAACGCTCCGCCAAGTTACGCAGGAGGAAACATGTAATCTCAACCCTGCCAATGAACTTTGCCATCAGTTTTAGTTGCACGTAGCTTGAACTTCATTAAGTTCCCTGCCTGCCTGATACTACTCAAGCGTACTGTGGCCTTGAAATGAAATAAATGTTTCAATGGCAGTACTCGCACGAGGGGTTCGGTTTGCGCTGTCCCTAACATGGCTCAATTTCTAAGCACGCTGTGGTTCGGAGCTTACTGCAATGCAGTTCTTTTGAATAACACAAAAATGTGAGAAGTTTACATTTTTCTACATAATTTGTAGAAACAACTACAATACGTGTAATTGTACGTACCTGAGTGTTCCTACAAACTCAGAGAGTGTTCTACAAGCACTTGGTGGAAATACATGAATGAATGGCTTTATAAACATGGCGATGTTGAATTTACACATTTCAAAGTATAAGAAAATACACGCCCACTCCTTTAACTAAGCTCTTAAATTGAAAATTTTTACTACTACATGGTTGTGTGTACGCACTTAGTAAAGTGTAGTTGTATATCTTCCATTGTGTAATTTTACAATGGCCATGTAGGTATGTGAGTTAACTTAAATTTTATTTTGTAGTATATCTGAGTTCAGCGATACACATACAAATTTTCGAAATGTACATTTATGTGAAATTTGTAAAAGCGAACACAGTTTAATCATTTTACATTATTGTTCCCGAGAATTCAAAAAATATAAATCTTTGTTAAAAACACATGAATGTATTGGTAATGCGAGTCAGTGTGCCAACTCGCTCGGTATTTGTCGGAATAACTATACACTATATACGACGCCATCAGTTCACCGATGTTACCTGAATGTATGCAGCGATGCGGACAGCTGCTTGTCGGCTAGCTGACCTGTCGAATAGCTGTATTTGTGAAGTGGCATATCGGCCAGTTGTCGGTCTGCCAGCTGCCAATCGTTCAGCTGTCTGTCGGTCGGCTGATCTGACAGGCGCGTCGAATAGCTGACATGTCGAATGGCTAACATATCGAATAACTGCACAGTCGAAAAACTGCCTGCCCATCAGCTGGACGTCAGCCAAAAGAAGGTAGATTTGGTGGTTGTGGGGCATACAATGTTGAGTCAGCTGATGCATTCGCAGCTAGGAAACAAACAACTGCACACATACAGACAAGAGTACGCCACTGTATGTACAAGTTAGAGTGGAGGGAGGGACCACGGTGGGGTGGTGGCCAGTACACTCGCCTCTCTCATGCGGGAGACATGGCGGACGTTGCCGCTGGTTGTCGTGTCCCTCCTGTAGCAGGAATGTGCTGGGTGTGGCGGGTTGTTAGTTGGGGGAGGGGAGGTAGGTGAGCGCACGCCTTCACTTAGTGATTGGCTATACGCGGCCGGCTACAGCAGCCGCTGTACGAGACAACGCCCCCCGGCCAGGTTTGTTCGGGGTCGCATACCACACACTCCCTTCGTGGTCTCTACCTCGCACAGCCTGCCACACGCTGAAATATGCCGCCCTCACACATATATCTATGTTTAACATTGATCGAAGTCTGCAGATTTCTTCGGCGCACAACTGATGACTAAACTACAACCCGGTTTTTGCCATCTTTCTGAGCAAATGTTTGCCAAAGTGTTGTATTCCTTCACCCGCGTATCCTGCGCTGCAACTAACAGTACCAAATTTCGCCTCCAGAATTAGCTCGTTAGACTTGCATTACTACGCAAGGATATTGAACATAAACATTGGCAAGATTTCTTAACTTACCAGCGATACTTAACGTGGCCTCCTGTTTGAAGTAAGTTTGCAGGTGTGAGGCCTAAAAGCGTGGGAGCGCTAGGGGCGACCGAGACATGCGCATCAATTCTCTCATCGCCTCTAAGAGCAAAGTACTGAACTAGCGTGCAAAACTTGCCGTCAATTACTCGCCGCTATGAGACTTTCGGCGCGGACCCTACCATTTTATGACGTAATGATAAAAAAAGGTTTTATGAACGTCCCTATACCTTTTTTAATGTTTTGCACTGGAACGTTCATACCTAAAAATGACCGTGATAANAAGGTTTTATGAACGTCCCTATACCTTTTTTAATGTTTTGCACTGGAACGTTCATACCTAAAAATGACCGTGATAAGACCCGTTTGAACTATTTTCACAGTGACAAAAACATGATTTAGAGAGAAATTAAAAAAACCTGAAAAACGTTATACAGACGCATAATGTTTTTTTAAAAATTCTATTCGTAAGCAGACCTCACTCAAGACACGTTGGACATTTTTTGATAAAACGTTTTCTCCTGGAGCTCTGCACACCGTTTGGCGGCCTACCCAGGCGGCCACCTTAAGAAACGTCATCTAGCATAATTTTTATTTAGAATAGCTATCTTTGAAATTGATGCACTGAGAATGCATTTCTTTACCATATATTCCCCCATTTAAACTCGGTGGCTGCAGGATTGTTTTGCAAAGCCCTTAATATTTGTTTACATTGGCAGTAAACATTTTAACTCAGGATTGCCTTATTGTTTAGGTTTTATACACAGGTTTTCAAAAACGGGTAAACTTAGGTTATCGTGTTTATAGTCCATTCAAGGTTACTTACAACTATATCGAAGCCCCGTAAGTTCTACTTTCAGTCACGTACTATATTTTCTGAATTTTATAACGAAACTTCTAGTGGAAAATAAAAAGTTATGAAAATATTCAACGCCCGATAAAAAAAACACTTAACCATACATGCGTGACTGTACACGAGATGATGATAAAAGCGATCACTGTGTAACGCAAGTTCGATTGGTGGACTTCAAGATCGCCACTTCTTCGCATACAGCGAGCGAATAATAAACATTATCCGGCATATATAACGAGTTCTGCGTGGAAACATCAAATAAAGACTCGATAAATACAAAATGCTACGGCCAATAATAAGTTCAGCTATAATTTCACAGCGTTATCCGGCGTTGTGTATCGGATTTTACTTCAAAAGGCGCCGATTTTGTCTTCTGCTAGCCATACCTCATAGTCCATTGATTAATGGGTGTATGTCCTGGTTGCAGACTGAGAACGTAAGGAATGTGCTACGGAAATTGTGAAATGTAACACAGTATACGGCATCACAAAGATCAACTGGAATGTTGTGGGTTCGAAATATACTTCGTATGTAGATACACGTTGTTTTCCTTAAAAATTATAGTTATATTAAATTGTTGCTCTAAGCCGTTGGGTGATACGCAGCGGACATTACGAAGCACTGATATATGATTAACTGACAGAACGCAAACTTTCTACGGCTGTTGGTTTTGCCTGCTCACTGCCACTAGACGTGGGAGACTTCATTTTGTAACATGTGGAGGAAAGTATTGTGCTCTCCATAGAGGCCACAATACCTCCCTCTAGCAGCACGCAACTCGCCATAGTGCCCGTAGTGTCTTCCCTTCCCAGCATGCACCTCTTCATAGTGTCCACAGTGACTTCCCCCAGACCGTATGCATTAGTGATGCAACGAATGTCGATTTTTCCACATTTGCGAATGCGAATGCGAATATTCACCTCCGACATTCGCGAATGCGAATGTTGGTTTTTCAAATATGGTGCCAAAAGCGTGCGCCTACGAACTCGAATTTTACCGCGCCTTTAGAACTGGTCGGCCGGGCGGCCATGTTAAAACCGAGAGTAGCCCATTTGCCCCGACTCTAAACGAAGTAAACAAACTGTGATTGCTGGCTTACTAAATGAAGTTAGCTACTAATAATGTTTTCGTATAGATTTAGTTTGAGGTTACCTAGAGGCATACCGCTCATACCTACCAGTAGTGGCGACGCTATTCTTACCCATGCCATAAACCGATGGCCTAACGACCAGAGGAATTCCCGAGCTCGAACCAACAGCACCTGTCATGTTGCCTGAGTCACGATGTGAAGCTGCGAACAGGGGAAGTCCCGGGCATATTATCGCCCCTCGCAACCAGAAATTAAAAATCGGGGAAAAACAGTGCACCCCGCCTGCCCCTATCCCACCGCAAACACGAGAGGGTAAGTCCTGAGTTCTATGGAAAATACAACAGAAATGTATGTGTACAGGAGTCACGGAGGACAGTTAAGTCTGTTACACGACAGTTAAGAGAGTAACGCGAGAGTGAAGGACAGTTGAGGTCAGTTACACCAGACGGTTACGACGGAGCATCAGCGACAAGACAGTTACGACGGAGTCGGGAGTTACGCCAGAGTCACGAGAGAGTCAGATATGAGGAACGACGAGCGACGAGGAGAGAACTGCACGTCCAGGGATCGAGCCCAGGACTTCCCGGGAGAGACACTGAGACAGCACGACAACGCCAGCCACCAGCATCGAGGTAATTTCAGCAAACCGCCGAAACCTCCCCCCCCCCAACCCTTCTTGCACCACGACGCAAACATTCGCCGAGACATGTGTAGGGCGCGGGATAGCTAGATTCCACCGTCCGAGGAGATATAAAAGGGACTAGGTCTCATAGATGTACAGGTCACTGTAATTTTGGACAATAAAAGTTAAGCATGAATAANATCTTTGTGTCACCCCTCTTACAGCATCCCAAGGTGCCATTAGCCAGCACCGTAACAAATTACTAAGTACCCTGCTATCCACCAT
Source organism: Clitarchus hookeri (assembly GCA_002778355.1). Classification (NCBI taxonomy): domain Eukaryota; kingdom Metazoa; phylum Arthropoda; class Insecta; order Phasmatodea; family Phasmatidae; genus Clitarchus; species Clitarchus hookeri. The sequence continues at coordinate 69,918 of NQII01007519.1, forward strand.
CCTGTATAGTGCAGGTGGGAGCAGCATCGAGTCAACATACTTAAGTTTTGTTTTTAATTTGTAAAGACTCTATTGTTGTAATTGTACAGTGATAAGTGATATTTCAAAATGAAGCGGTCGTGTGTTAGCGAAGTTTGGACTTATTTTACAATATGTGATGCTGAAAATGTGAAATGCAAAATATGTGATAAAAAATATACTCGCGCAAAGGAAGAACAACAAGTGCTATGAGAAATCACCTGGAAGCTTTGCATAAAAACGAGTATAATGCTTTAAAGAATAGGGAAAATGAAAAGCGAAATGCTTGTACAAAAGTGTTGTGGCCTCCACTTCGCGACAATGTATGAAAACCGGCCTGAAACAAATGTCTTTGACTTATTGCGTCGAAAAAACCAAAAAGTAGGATAACAACAATGCCAAGTCTTTGGAAATTGATAATTTAATAAACGCAATGATTGCTTTAGAGGACTTACCCATTAGTTTTGTCGAAAGTGTTGGATTTGTCAGACTATTGAACCATCTTTGTCCTTCGTATAATATAAAAAGCCGACAACATTTTTCTTCGTTTATATGTGAGAATTTCTACTGCAAAATCAAAAATAAAATTTTGGGATTAATTAGGTCATTTGAAAAATTGGCGTTTACAACTGACATTTGATCTGATTCTTGTTCAGGAATATCTTTGCTGAGTCTTACATGTCATGGTAAAACAAAAAAATTGAGAGAAAAATGATTGTGTTAAACGCAGAGGTATTTAACGATGACCAACATACTGGTGAAAATATAGCTATAAAACTTGAAACCATGTTGTCGCATTGGGAAATACCTAAAGAAAAAGTGCAATGCATTGTTAGAGATGGTGGCACAAACATGAAAAAAGGTATTTCCTTGTTATTAATTAGAGACATTGATTGTTCGTCACACCAAATTCAGCTGGTTGTCAAGGAGGGGCTTAAGGCACAAGATTCCGTTATAACAGTGATTGCAAAATGTAAAAAGATGGCAACACATTTTCATCACTCAAATGTAGCTCAAGATGAACTGGCTGCTCTGCAAGAAAGACTCAATCAGCCAAAGCTAAAAATCATACAAGAGTGTGCTGCAAGATGGAATAGTAGCTTGTATATGTTAGAGCGTATTTTGAAAAACAACGATTCGTTATGTCTTTATACTTCCCAGAATAACAAAATTTCACAACTAACTTCCGAATAGTGGGTTATTGTGGAAAAAATAATAACTTTTCTCAGACCTTTTGAAGAAATTACAAAAGAACTAAGAGCAGCCAATATTTCTGTATCCTCAGTAATTCCATTATTGTCCACTTTGGAAAAAAATATTGGTGAATTTGATGTGACCGACGAATGCGTTGGGAATACGATTTTAGTTCTTAAACGAGAACTATGTCGCAGATTTTCCCATTTGGAAAATGACGTATTGTTTGCTACGGCAACTTTTATTAACCCAAGATAAAAATTATAATTTTTCAAAATTCTTTAACCAGTGATCAAGTTTTGAAAAAAATTTTAGAGTCAATTGGAAACGATGAATCAAGCCTATCGTCTTGTTTAAATCCTATGCGTGCCAGAATGACTACTCATCGGATTGAAACATCTGGTTCCAGTGCCAGTCTGACAGAGAAATCTATATCTTTAAGAGACACCATGAAATTGCTGATGGATTCCAGCGAAAGTGAAGAAGAAGAAAATGAATGTACGAACCCTATAGAAGTTTTGATAAAAAAAACCATCAATGAATATTTATTAGATAAACGTGTGGAAAATGATGTAGATCCACTTACATGGTGGGCGGTAAATAATAAGAAGTATGGTATTATTTCTCCCATAGCCAGGCAATATTTAGTAACACCACCCACTAGTGTGCCTAGCGAAAGGGTCTTTAGTGGGGCTGGTCTTCTTTACACACGCCACCGAAATAGGCTGCAAGGAAAAAAGGCATCAAAACTTCTATTTCGGAAGTTTAATATCCCTCTACTCTTATTTATTTTACTAAGTGTTTCACTTAATTGTGCATAGGTATAAACAATGTTTCATAGTTTTATTTTTCGATTTCAAGAAGTAAGGTTTAATGGATATCTTAAAAATTACATAATTAGTGAGTTAGTATTAGTACCAAAGTTAAAATTAACAAAATGTTAAGAACATATTTGTTTTAACTGAAAAGAAGATTATTTTATTGTTTGTTTTTCTTCACAATATATTTTTAACTTTATTCATAAGAAGTCGATTTGATTTACAATTAAACATGATTACTAGTTCATTAAAAGATCTCACATATTTGAATAAGATACCCTTTAGGTTGCATAAATGCATATTGTTAAGTGTTTTTACAAAAGATCTCATTTAAAGTTGATTTGTATAATTAAAAAGGTTGGGTTATATCTTATTCCATTGTTTTGTGTTAAAGCAGTTCAATGGTATTTGATCATACAGTTGTGTTATAATATAGTTTAGAAGTTTTAAGAAATAACCTGCCTTAATTATATTTTTCTTAGGTAAATAAGAATAAAAGAATATCACGAGTGTGTTTCTGTTATGTAATCTAGTGAATAACTATAAGGCTGTTTCCCAAATATCATTAAAATACACTCTTATTTTTTATGTATATGTTAATAAATAAAAATGTCTTAATCATAGAAGTTGCATTATAATTAAATAAACATTTTAATTTTTCATTGCCAAATACATTCGCAAAATATTGGCATCATTTTTGCGAATGCGAATATTCGTTGCATCACTAGTATGCATAGAAGATCCGCGCACCTACACCTCCCAGCCACCGCAAACGTATTCAATTAATTAAATAACACTTGACGGCGGCGATGCAAACAGGTGCTGAGGTAATACTCGTGTAATTAAGTAGAGTAGGGCTCGTCTACCTGGCCGCAGGCACGCCGGGGGAGAGATAGATAGATAGATAGAGATAGAGAGAGAGAGAGAGAGAGGTGAGAAGAAAAAGCGTACTTTCCAATGAGGCGTTATGTGTGACGAAGCGAGTGCCAAGGGCAGCGCTAGGCGCGGTGTTGGGTCCGCGCACGTAATCAGAGTGCAGCAAATGATTCATTTAGGTAAGAGCGCTGTCTGCTCTCCTCTTACGTCACACCCAAGACAGCGCAGCCACGACCGTGCAAGACTCCACCCACAACAACATCGTGTAATATAAGCTACGTAAACCTACTCACCTTCTCCGCTTCACTCCTGCCGTGAAAGTTAGCAACAAGCCCGCTTATGTACTAACTCGAATGTCAGCATTAATTTCCCCAATTATGATCAAGATGTTGGCAACCCATTACGAAACTGTACTGGTTCAACGACTCGCCTCCCACCACGGCGAACCCGGTTCGCTTCCCGTAGGAGTCGGGCCTGGATTTTCGTATGTGGGAATCGTGGCGGACGATGCCGCTGGTAGGCGGGTCTCTTCCGTTTCCCCCGCCTTTGCATTCCGGCGCTGCTCCATACACACCTCGCTTCACACTCATCAGCTCTCAAGAACTCGACGTTAAGATCCGCCCAAATCTCTTCTCTCACTCACGAACCCGCAAAACTGGTTGGTTTCCACGTGCCACGGCCAACGGACACAAGGACGAAACTGAAGTCAAACGCATATGTAAAACGCTGCGAGTGTGGGCCATACATACATGTAGGTTAATTTCGCAGGTTAGTCTTCAAGAACGTATACTCGCGCTTTCCTTTCATTATAGGTCTAGGTAAGCCCTAGACGGCTCTTCAGCAAGTAAGAAAACAAGGAGGAATGTGGTGAGAGTGTCACGTACAGCCAAGTCTAACAGAAAAGAAGCCCCTCACGGCGGTAGCAGGCAACGCATAAAGAGCAGCCGTGGCCCGAGCCACTAAGAATTCTGGTTTGGTTGACGCCAAAACAATTCACATAATGCACGCGCTGCTAACCAGACACTAGGTATATCATGACGTGGTAGGCGGGTTTTGGTCTCTGCGTCATGTCCACACGACCTGCTCACGACTTCCCAACACTACTGTCTAAACATTAAATTAAACAATTACGTGGCGTTTGTTTACGTTTAGTTTACAACGTATCTGTGATTAATAAAAATAAAGTACAGTTAAATATAGGACCTATCTTCGTTTACCAGAATTTTACCTTGAAAAGTGTATTAAAAAATTCACAGCAGAATAGTGCTTGCCAAGAGTCGAAACCACGTGGTTTTGTGAGGCGTACTGATCAAATAGCAGTTCACTGTTAGGCCTCAGGAACTGCTTAGTGAGCAGAAGACGTGCACACTGTTCCGTTTTTCCTTTACCGTAAAGAGTATAAAATAAATACATTACTTCCACTTATATAACACTGGGCTGCTGTTTTCTCTGATACATTAAAAAAATTTTACTCGGTTGCACTCAACCACGTTATTAAGTACCTCTGGACTCTCTAACATAATCGTAATATGTCTACTCCAAAGGCAACCTTAATCCGTTAACGNCCTCTGGACTCTCTAACATAATCGTAATATGTCTACTCCAAAGGCAACCTTAATCCGTTAACGTGTACGGATCGTCCCCAACATAATCAGAGTTCACAAAAGCGGAAGAAGCACTAATGACGGACATATCGTGAGTAGTNCCCAACATAATCAGAGTTCACAAAAGCGGAAGAAGCACTAATGACGGACATATCGTGAGTAGTTGTTATACTTAAATCGTACGAGTCGCTAACAAAATAATAAACGTACTATTCAACACCGTTCCTACGAGAGAGCATTTAATACAACTAGACCCTATATCCCTACTAATTCTATAGACTAGTCGACCCAGATATTATACAGCTCTGCGCACTGATCCTCTACGTTTGAACAAACTAATACCAGAGGGACGGAACGAAATAAGGTACATTCTTATCATTACTTTAAATCTGCATTGCTTACGCAAACCAGTTTCAACGGAAACAATTCAACATANATAAGGTACATTCTTATCATTACTTTAAATCTGCATTGCTTACGCAAACCAGTTTCAACGGAAACAATTCAACATATCATAGCCTGTAAGCTGTTAACGTAGTCCAAGCAACACGTAATTGGAACATGGAAAGGAATGAGCACTCACGTTCAAAGACATCGATACCATATTTGGCCACTAAACGAAGAAGTGAAACCGGCTTCTTCCATAGGTTTCCCACCACAAATCCCTAGATAACCGTTAATTTGCCATGCGATGAGCATTCTGCTTCCTTGGGCCGCAGTTTTTGGCCATGCACGTCAAAGCGATTTAGACGGATTCATGTTTGGTAGATTCGAACGCGATGTATTTTTTATTTCGCGAGTGTTTTATCGGTCGTGGTTATCAAAGACGATCTCGATATGGCTGTCTGAGCTCATTTCTATGGCAGACGGCTTCGTGTGACACGCATGCCGACAAGTTAAGTAATTAAGTTTGATAGANCCTTTCTTGTTTGGTAGATTCGAACGCGATGTATTTTTTATTTCGCGAGTGTTTTATCGGTCGCGGTTATCGGAGACGATCTCGATATGGCTGTCTGAGCTCATTTCTACGGCAGACAGCTTCGTGTGACACGCAAATTAAGTTTGATAGAGATACCTGCCTTCGGCCACAGCTTCTCTGCGAGACCGCTACGGTCGCCGAGCGCTAGTGTCGACAACACCCGCAAACAGTCCCGCACGACCGAGTGGAGTGGCGATATGCGGGCGGCTCGTAACAACGAGGTCTTGAGAGCTCGTGAGTGTAAATTGAGGCAGTATGGAGCAGCGCCGGCATGAAGAGGCGGAGAAAACGAGAAATCCCGGAGAAAACCCGCCGACCAGCGGCATACTCCGGCACGAGTGCCACGTGCGAAAATCCGGGAATCAAATGAAGTGAACATGCGTGTGCGTCTAAAGTACGTGCACTCATTCTCTGAACAAAATAGTTACATGAACATTATGTATCGTCCAACTATGACGTGTCAGCTCATATTTGTATGAACGTATCTCTCTGCTTCTGATACACGTTCCTTCGGTAAACTCACTGCGCTGCAACAAGATGCACACATTTACAGAAAAAGATAGAGCCCTATAAAATGCATTTTCTGATGCAAAAATTCACTCACATAAATGTGGAAAAAATTTAATTAAGTTTTTTACTGTCAATTATTAATTTTTGGAAGCCCTGCTTTCTCTACAACGTGTATCCTCCCGTCTTATGTGAAATTAACATTGCAATGCGCCTGATCTCTATATTCTTGCATTATTCTAATTGTTCGGAATGTAAATTAATGGATTTCTTATATGCTAATTCATGCTCAAATGTGTTTATAACCGAAAATATTAACTTCAGTGGTCATTAATTAAAACATTGCACCCACAACGTCGTGTTATGAACTATTTTTATTTATTCGCTGCGAAGTTGACTAGGACTCTGCATACCAGAGCGTACTTATAGACCACTTCTATGTGACATATTTAAGAAACAACTGAACACGTCATACGCAGGCTGATTTTTTAAAGGTTTTATGCAAAACTTGAGAAGAAATCTTCAACAGATTATAGTAGGTCTATTTTTCCCAAAGGTTTATTTCCAAAGTGCTTACTTTATAATGAACGTGCCTTGGTTTCTCTTTATTGACGCTACGAAACAAACTTCAAACGACTTTAATGTCCCACGTACGTAATGTAGCGAGTGTTCTATTTAGGTAGAGCTGTCGTAAACACTGCAGACGGCTTAACGACGTCAGAAGTATGTACGTATATAGTCTGATCGTGGTTTCTTCACACTTTTAGAACAATCACCCCATGTATGGCGTGTCTGTTTCCTAAATATGTCTCGTATCACGGGCTTTTTATAGTTTATCTGTGAATTATAGTATTTTATTTATAATAAATATGAATAAAAACTTAGAAAAGAGGTGTGTGGGCGCTGCCTAGTAAGAAACGGTTCTAATTCAAAATGCTAAAGAACTTATGGACGAATAAGGTGAACTGTGCGTCTGGTGATTAAAAGATTAGAATCAATTCGAGACAAGTGCAATCCTCCTCCAGTAGCTAGAAAGAATATCTTTAGCAGGGCTAACGAGATGTTTGAAGTACCGGTGAATGCACTATAGCGACTAAAGAGTGTGTTTACTGGAAGGTCACAGTGCGAGGCNGGTAGAGCTGTCGTAAACACTGCAGACGGCTTAACGACGTCAGAAGTATGTACGTATATAGTCTGATCGTGGTTTTTCACACTTTTAGAACAATCACCCCATGTATGGCGTGTCTGTTTCCTAAATATGTCTCGTATCACGGGCTTTTTATAGTTTATCTGTGAATTATAGTATTTTATTTATAATAAATATGAATAAAAACTTAGAAAAGAAGTGTGTGGGCGCTGCCTAGTAAGAAACGGTTCTAATACAAAATGCTAAAGAACTTGTGGACGAATAAGGTGAACTGTGCGTCTGGTGTAATTTTCTAATCTTAGTTAAGCTCTGTTCACGTTAGGAGGAGGAGTAGCTAGAAAGAATATCTTTAGCAGGGCTTACGAGATGTTTGAAGTACCGGTGAATGCACTATAGCGACTAAAGAGTGTGTTTACTGGAAGGTCACAGTGCGAGGCTACCGTGTGGACTTCGAATCTCCACGTGAAGCCCAGTGGAAGGGCACGGTGAGAGGCTACCGTGTGTGACGTCGAATCTCCACTTGAAGTCCAGTGGAAGGTCACAGTGCGAGGCTACCGTGTGGACGTCGGATGTCCACTTGAAGCCCACTGTGCGAGGCTACAGTGTGGACGTCGGATCTCCACTTGAAGCCCAGTGGAAGGCCACGGTGAGAGGCTACCGTGTGCGACGTCAGATCTCCACGTGAAGCCCAGTGGAAGGCGGCTAAGAACAAAGATGTGGATGACTTAAATATAGTAATTCAGAATCAAATCGTTAGTAATCTGCATTCATTTAAATCTATTGACTNTTAAACTCCTTGGATGTGCCTGGCTTACCACCGCACAATTTACAACTGAAGGTTGGCTCGGTAGTAATAATGCATCGAAATCTAAACCAACCAAAACTATGCAATGGAACGCGTTTGGTGTTAAGAAAACTGATAACCAATGTGATTCACGCGACGATACGTAAAGGAAAATTCAAAGATGAGGAAGTTCTCATTCTGAGGATTCCTATGATCCCAACCGATATGCCCTTTGAGTTTAAACGACTTCAGTTTCCGATTCGTCTTGCATTCGCCATGACGATTAACAAATCTCAAGGCCAATCCTTGAGTGTTTGTGGTCTGAACCTAGAAAATACATGTTTTTCTCATGGTCAATTATACGTAGCATGTTCACGCGTCGGCAAACCATCGGCTTTATTTGTTCTTGCGCCTGATAACAAACCGAAAAATGTCGTATATCACAAGGTGCTTCACTGAAGAAAATTAACCCGAGTACAACCCATGCAGCAAAATACAGCTGACACGACATTGAAATACTTGATTTTTGTAAATTTATTGATTTTTTATTTTCTTTATATATATCATCCCAATAAACTATTGAACTTAATAAATTTTAAGTATATTTTACGTTAATAAAATCCTAAATAAAGTTAATATAAAAGTTAACACGACATTCATTGACTGTTAGGCGGTACGAAGACCGCCGGGTCAGCTAGTGATAAATAAAGGAGAATACAATTGCACCGTTAACAAGACATACGTAGCCTCGGGTTAGATTGAAACTCATTCGCGTTAATATATATAAACACAATCAGCCCAACGCGAGGGTCGTGGTAACCGAGTGTAAAAGATATGGAATCATCATGTAAATGAAAAATCAGTCACGTAACAAACAATAAAGGAATTGAATACACGCAAGTACATCACGAGCAAGTCGTCATAACGAGTCACAATAGATATTAACAAATGTTCCGACAGATCCACAGCCCGCGAAGCGCTTGGCTCAAGACAAACTGCTGTCGTTTGTTTCTGCAGCCGGCGACAGGGAAGACAATTGGTTGGACGTGACCACAGCAGCAGCTGGGACCGACCAGCTGCCGCAGCACAGAATGTAGCAATACCGCTATTGTTGAAATGAAAAGTGCAAAGCAACCCAATAAGAAATAAAAAACAAGTTAAACTAAAAAGGCTAACTAGTGAAGGAGGGTAGTAGTGAGGGATGGTAATAGTGAGGAAGGGTGGTAGTGAGGGAGGGTGGTAGTGTGGGAGGGCGTAAGGTAGAGGATGGTGGTAGTGTGGGAGAGCGTAAGGTAGCGGAGGGTGGTAGTGAGTTAGAGAAGGAGGGTGGTAGTGAGGGAGGGTGGTAGTGTGGGAGGGCATGAGGTAGAGGTGGGTGGTAGTGAGGGAGGGTGGTATTGAAGGAGGGTAGTAGTGTGGGTGGTAGTGAGGAAGAGGAGGGTGGTAGTGTGGTAGTGAGGGAGGGCTTCAGGTAGAGAAAAAGGGTGTTAGTGAGGGAGGGAGTGAGGTAGTGAAGGAGGGGTGTAGTGAGGAAGGGTGGTAGTGCGGGAGGGCATAAGGTAGAGGAGGGTGGTAGTGAGTTAGAGAAGGAGGGTAGTAGTGAGGTAGAGAAGGAGGGTGGTAGTAAGGGGAAGAGGGTGGTAGTGAGGGAGAGAGGGTAAAAGTGAGGGAGAGAGGGTGGTATTGAGAGAGGGCGGTAGTGTGGGTGGGCGGTAGTGTGGGAGGGTGGTAGTGTGGGAGGGCGTAAGTTAGAGGAGGGTGGTAGTGAGGAAGGGTGGTACTGCGGGATGGCATGAGGTAGAGGAGGGTGGTAGTGTGGGAGGGCGTGAGGTAGGAGGGTGGTAGTGAGGTAGAGGTGGGTGGTAGTGAGAGAGGGTGGTTGTGTGGGAGGACGTGAGGTAGAGGAGGGTGGTAGTGAGTTTGAGAAGGAGGGTGGTATTGAGGTAGAGGAGGGTGGTAGTTAGGTAGAGAAGGAGGGTGGTAGTGAGGCAGAGAAGGTTTGTAGTGAGAGGGTGGTAGTTTGGGAGGGCGTGAGGTAGATAAGAAGGGAGTAAGGGAGGTAGGTAGAGAAAGATGGTGGTATTGAGGGAAGGTGTGAGGTAGAGAACGAGGGTGGTAGTGAGGGAGGGCGAGAGGAATAGGAGGAGAGTTGGAGTGAGGTAGGGTGTGCGGTAGAGAAGGAGGGTGGTAGTGAGGTAGAGGAGGGTGGTAGTGAGGGAGGGTGATAGTGTGGGAGGGCATAAGGAAGAGGAGTTTGGTAGTGAGTCAGAGAAGGAGGGTGGTAGTGAGGTAGAAAAGGAGGGTGGTAGTGAGTTAAAAAAGAGGGTGGTAGTGAGGTAGAAAAGGAGGGTGGTAGTGAGGGAGGTAGTTGGGTAGAGAAAAGTGGTAGTGAGGGAGTGAGGTAGAGAAGTAGGGTGGTAGTGAGGGAAGTATAGATAGAGAGTGGAAGTGAGGGAGGGCGTGAGGTACAGAAGGAGGGCGGTAGTGAGGGAGGTTGAGAAAGATGGTGGTATTGAGGGAAAGTGTGAGGTAGAGAACGAGGGTGGTAGTGAGGGAGGGCGAGAGGAATAGGAGGAGAGTTGGAGTGAGGTAGGGTGTGCGGTAGAGAAGGAGGGTGGTAGATAAGGAGGGTGGGGGTGAGGGATGTCGAGAAGGAGGGTGGTAGTGAGGGAGGTAGAGAGAGAGGGTGTTACTGAGGGAGGTAGAGAAAGAGGGTGGTACTGAGGGAGGTAGAGAAAGATGGTGGTATTGAGGGAAGGTGTGAGGTAGAGAACGAGGGTGGTAGTGAGGGAGGGCGAGAGGAATAGGAGGAGAGTTGGAGTGAGGTAGGGTGTGCGGTAGAGAAGGAGGGTGGTAGTGATGGAGGTAGAAAAGGAGGGTGGTGGTAAGGGAGGGAGTGATGTAGAGAAGGAGAGTTGGAGTGAGGGAGGGAGTGTTTTAGAGGAGGGTGGTAGTGAGGGAGGTAGTGAAGGAGGGGTGGCAGGGCAAGAGGGAGTGAGGTAGTGAAGGGGGAAGGAAGTGAGGGGAGGCCATGAAGGTGGCATGCTTTCCACAGTTCTGTTCCGAAAGGCGGCCGTACAAGTGCCTGTGTTGAGGCTCCTGCCTGCCTACAGCGCGAAGTATGCTGTAGAGCTTCAGCAAATACGCTTTTTTATATAAACTATTTGACGTGCGTTTACAGATTCTGTAAATAAAAAAGATTAAGGTACCTTGCCTGTCTCATGAGAAATTGGGTATAACTCAGATTTGACAATTAAGAGAAAATTGACGCCGAATATGGCAAAATTACTACTTATCTCGGTCATGTCAAACTCATATTTTCTATTTATTTTACCTGAAACTTCTTAAAAAACATAATATACATCTTTATATTTCATAGCGTGTACAATTTGCACTAGGTCACAAATGAAAATTTTGAGAAAAACGTAATCTTCCACGGCGTGTTTTGTATTGGAACTCTAGCCAGAGAGTGGCGCAAACAAGAAAAGGTTACGACTCAGTGCACATCGCAAAGGAATAAAGCCCTCAAAGGAAGAAAACGCTGCGCAATAGGAAACAGGTAGGTAACTAATATTGATAGAACTGTTTTCGTATGTAGTAAATTTCGATTTTTTCTATTAATGGTCAAAGATTCTCCTATGATGTCTAGTCTACAATTAGTTTGTCCGCGTATAAACGGTCCTCGAACGCAAGTCCCAACATCGCGTCTACAATAAAATGTTCGACTTGTTTAACTCTCAAATGCTTATGTAATACAACGGCTGAAAGTGTCGTATTGAGCCATTTATATCCGCACATAAAAAGCAAAACATTATTTTCATTTGAACACTGNCTGAAAGTGTCGTATTGAGCCATTTATATCCGCACATAACAAGCAACACATTATTTTCATTTGAACACTGTGTTTTTTGGTTCAAGTAGCGTCCCCATAACTATACGCAAGTATGCCTTGCAGTAGATTTCCAACGCAAAAATTAACACAACGCTATAAAAAAATTTTTTTAATGCATCTTATAGGGAATATAGAGAGTATTTTTACTTCTAAGAAGCAGTAGTCTACTTAACATAAAATCGCCAAATAAAACTCATAAACATGTAAATAATATCTCATGCAATAGCAGTGAAAAGTTTTCAGTAAAAAAATAATTTTGAGCACTTTTTGGCGTTTTGTCAATTCTTCACATTTTAAAACTATGTTGATGTAAAATGTTCTCCAGAAGCAATGTTGCGAATAAGTGAAAGACAAGCATAACAAAAATAACAGACCTCACTTTACGGAGAATTGCAATTGAATAATTTGGATAGCGTTGTATTTAGTAACATACGTAAAACTTAAGCAAATTTTCTCCACTGCTGAGTTGAAGAAAAATACGAAACCAACCGATAAATACCATATAATGTCTTCCTTGAAAAAATGTTCCTGTTTTAAAAACCTACAAGTTCGTTCAATCTTGTACACTATAATTTTACAAGATATATTGATTATAAACAAGACAATATTGGATATTTTTTATTATGAAACGTTTTACAGGATATGGCAAACATACATTAGTTATTACATTTTTTTTTAAAAATATTTTTACTGAATTGGTTTACGTTTACTCGTAAATGAAACTTTTATTTGGCATACAGCATGAGAAGTGCTATATTTACCAAATAATATTCAGGGTACTGTTTATGAAAGAAGACGATATGAGAATGAACCTTTTATGATCAAGTGACAAACAATTTTCTCGAATTTAATAAATGTTATATCACAGGAGTGCCAGTCAACTAAAAATATGGTTAAATATAATTATTCTAAGTAAATATTAATTTTCTGAACAAAAATTAAAAACTGGTGTGAAACAATAGCACAAAATATAAACACAGTCCATAACGATACCGGAATAGTAGCTACAAATTCCGCAAAGAAGTGAACTATCTAGAATTTGTACGTTTATGCAGGGACTGTAGTACAATATTTATATTAATTGTGTGTACATTATCCTAACTATTAGCAAGATATTGCATAACTTCAAGGGAGCACTAAACCGACTTGGCCAGAAAGTGTGTAAACTGAGAAAAAGGTTGAGTAGAAACAAACTATTGTTTTTGGAACATCCAAATGACTTATTTTAATACTTTCAACCATGTGTGTGTGTGGTTTGGTACAGCAAAGTTATTTATTTGGTATGTTTATGTTATTTCAAGAAAACTATATTGTACGGCAACCAAACGTTTGACTTGGAACAAGAAATTATTTGTTTCTTATGAACTCGTTTCCAGAAAACCATTGCAATCAAAATTTAATATTAAAAAAAAATTATTTACTACAAAGACTAGAATGTAAGTGAAACACAATGCAGTAACTTACACTTAATTTTTCCAAAAAAAATAAAAAAATAATATAAAAAAAGATATTTTAGGCCCTTTCTACTAATGTGCAATACAATACTGTGACGGTCTCAACCAAACTGACTAACAGTATGATATACCGAACAGACAGTGCTAATGCATATTGTTTAAATTCATATTTTTCAATTTGTGAACTAGAGGTGATGTGGATACACAACATTCAGTTGTACAGCTTACTATATGTTTTTCGTTGGAACGGTTTCTTTTGAAATTTCTGTACCACGATATTTTCATTGTGTTGATTACAAAACATACTGCTCAAATAGAAAAAGGACACATAATTTACACAAAGCACGATTAGAGTAAAAACACTTCACTTGATTACATTTTAGTCAAACAAATAATATTGTTCCAGAAGACCAAGTATTTATTCGCTCCTAACAAAATGTAAATGTGACTAGCGCTGTGTGGAGAATGTTTGTGGCTAAGTATATGACATGTAAAAAGTTCTGTAGAAATGGTTGCGTGAACAAAATGTGTGTTAATCTTAAAGTAAGAAACAAAAAAAAGTTTTTCCCTCAAAAAATTATTTTAAAATATTGTGTTTCGATAAAAGTAACAAATTCATTTGTTAGGAACAAGCTTCGAGTACATTTGTCAAATAAGTATTTTTTGAAATTAGTAAACATGCTCCAATTTAATTTGTATGGTTTAAGCCGGCTTAGCAAAAGAAAGACGGGAGTAATTATAACTGAATTTTGCATATAAATTTAAAACAGAAAATAACTGGGAATTACCTTAGTTAAGTAATAACGTTGCATTAAAATTATTATCATATGCTATAGTGCTACTAAAAACTACTGAAAACTGAAATAAACTATAAACTTTGTACCTATTGATGACCGCCAGGTTCTAATGGATGGTGTTACAACCCTGTGAAATCCCTACTGGTCAAGCCACTGTAAAAGCCTAAATGNTCTAAATGTGATTATTACAAAAAGATTCATAGGAACTTAATTTGTAAATATGAGTTTAAACCCGGTGGTAGCTTATTTTACTAGAGTTTTTTTAACTTAAAGTTTAACTGATATTGGGTTTTGTTAATATGTTCACTACTTTACCATCATCGTATCAAAAAATGACAGATTTAACTTTACCTTATGAAATTTTCTATAAAGTTTTGCACACCTTAAGCAGCGGGATGTATCTTGAAACATAGTATTTTTTTTAAGCATCTTGTATGCCAATAATTTCAATTATATTAGAATTTTCTGGCAAAAACTAGAACATTCTGACGATACTGCAGCGTCAATCGTAATTAAGGATAACGCCGACAGTCATAGGACAAGGAGAGATTGGGAACGTTTAGGTGTAAATAACTCTATTCTATTGATATTGAAATACTTGAATTTATATTTCTTTTTAAATACGAGAGTGACATGTCTACCTTTAATACAAACAGTATTCTTCACTGGGAGTGAAATTAAATACTGGAATTGTGTAGTCAAAAAATATATCTGTGAAGCTACAACGCCTTCTACATAACATAGGTAATACAGGGCCTATACATGTTGTCATATCCCAAACACTTACCAACAGAAAAATTATATCATAATTGCTTTTTTTTTCAGGGATTCTCTAAAAACATCAACTACCTTGTTTACGACAAACATGAGCAAAGAAGAGAATGAGTTCATAGTGTCAAATGCTCTGCAAGTAGATACTCCTGGCTGCTCCTTCTGGCCTGGTGAAAAACTGCCAAATACCGACAATAATGTGTGTGAGACTGTTTAGATGGCATAGATGGGATCAATTATTTTCCTCTTAGTCCTCTGAATAATGTGTTGTCTATGAACCAAAGCACTGCAGAAATGGAAAACGTGCACATTTCAATAACTGAAAATGCAACCCAATTTCTACTTCTTGAGGAAACACCAGGGGAAGCGTCTTAGACACGATAGTATCTTCACCAGAGATGTTGGCAATTGACACCGGTTCAAATGATCAAATAAGAAAATTGTTTCCCAAGCCCGAACTCTCAGGAAGAAGAATATTTGATGTTGGACATATGTTCAACGAAATTAAACGAATGAACAATCATGGTGGATTATTTGGGTACTCCTTCTCCAATGTGGAGTTTGTTAAAGAAGAAAACAGAGGCCTTGTCAGCATTTTCCATTTTGAATGCAGCATGTGTGGCATTAAAAAAAATTTCATTCCGAAGATCTTAAACGTAAAGACAGTTGCATGTACATTACTGCAGCTGCTGTAAGTAAAATAACAGCTTCTCTTAATATGCCATGCATGTCGAAAGATTCCTACACTCGGCATAAAAGCTTGTTATCGACTGTTATTCATTATATTGCCTGTCAGAAAATGAATGAGGCTGCAAAGGAAGAGAGAGAGATGGCAATTGAAGCAGGTGATATTGACGAAGATGGAATACTTTTCATTACAGTTGTTACTAATGGAGCTTGGTGTAAGAGGTCCTACAATACTAATTACAATGCATTGTCAGGCGTGTTAAGTACTCCAGTTGGTACTAACTTGTAATTATTTCTCCCAAAAGTAATCAACGTAAAGTGATTATGTTAAACTTGTTTTAGGCTTGCATTTTGGGCAAAATAACTGGCAAGGTGCTATTTATAAGTGTCAGGAACAAGTATTGCTGCATTTGTGCAAGAGCACACAACAAGACGCAACCAGCTACAAATCACACTTGTTTCTGAAATTGTAGCAAGTCATCTACTTCAATGGAAGCTGGCATCACTGTTCCAGAAAAGTTTATCTCTGTACAATTTACGGTACCGGTGTCTGATAGGTAAGATAATGAATATTTCCAGAGTTACGTGTTTATAAACTGGTTATCTAAGTGTTTTGCCGTGCTTACCTTATAGTTAACTTGTCTAAAATTTCTTGCCTCGTTTAAACACTTTCAGATTTTATATTCTTAAAAAGTAGTTTCCATAACACGTGGTTACTATTGCTGGGTATAAAAGTGAACATTTATGTTTACGTTGTAGCTTTCATGCTTCTGCCATGGGCTGTTTTTAAGATACAGTCCTGTCATCTTGATATTTTAGATACTTTATTTTCCTCTAAAAAAATTAATAAGCACGTTTTGAGGAAAACTTTATTTCACTGTCACTATGTTACCTTGTAATTTACAGTGACATGCTTTTATTTTTTACAAATGAAACACTTTCTTAATTTGTACTAGTACTATTCTTAATTCACTCCAAGATCTCAATGTAATAGTACTACCTTCAAAATTAAAAGCTGTAACATTGTCCAGTCAAGAATGCTGCATTATGGTCTCAGACCTTATTTAGGAGCAACCCGGGAATTTAGGGAAAAGGGAATAGAATATTCCCGAGAAAATCCCGTGATCAGACGGCATCTTTCGGTATGATCTCCATATGCGATAATTGTTATATCCCTGCCGGGAAACTATATCAGATCGTTGTACCAAAGCCACTATGGCAATAGCAGTTGTTGTGTGACTTTGTTAGTTACTACATTTCACAATATTCTTCATTTTTGACAAACACTCATACTTTGTTTAGTAAATTTGAATTACGCAAAGATACATGCGTAAACCAAAACTGCATATAATTGGACGACATAAATTATTTTAAGAAATACGTTGAAATACACATATCGATTTATAAAATGTAGACTAATATACAAGACAATATTGCATGATATTACCGAAAAAGTCATGTTCCTTTTACTACCTAACACATAATTTAGTCACACACCCGTGCGGGCCCACACATACATGTATATATATATATGCATACAGCCATACATATATGTATTCATACATGCATGTAAACATGCATACATACATGTACAAACTCAAACACATACACGGCCATATATTTGCATCTTAAAAGTTTTGACTTGTTATGTGGAAAAGCATGAAATGACGTTGATGTAAAATTGAAAGTGATGTTTTCGTGTGATGTTATTTTCCCAGGTGATGGCGACAGTAGTGTAATGCGACAACTCACTAAAGCGAAACCATATGGTCCCAACTACTACATCAAGAAAATAGAGTGCACTAACAACATACTAAGGAACTATCTTCGGCGTCTGAACGAAATAGCATCGAAAGTGAAAACCTATGTTGGTTTAGTGCCTACTGCATTTATATCAAAAATAAGAAACAGAATCCCGCGACTTTGAGCCGCAATCTCTGGGGCTATCAATCACAGGAAGTCGGAACATTCTCTACCACTTCAACAACGCATCGAGATGCTTCACAAAGACGATGATAACAGGCCAAATCATGTTTTTGGTGATCATTCCAGGTGTGGAGACCTTCTCTACTTTTGTACACGAATGGAAGACGAAGAAAATTTAGTTCCACTTATGGAGAGCTTTGGTATGTGGCAAGATATTATAGCTGCTAAAAATATTGTCGCTCACTATGCAGAAAGCCTGTTAGAAAATGTCACAATAAACCTCGTTGTAAACTGTAATTCTACACTTTGTAGATTTGTTGGTGGAAAAAGGGTAAATTTTGCCTTACGCGGTGGATACAAAGTGCGAAGTGAACTGTCTGTCGTACAGCACAACACAGGAGGAAAGGTGCAGCGGTGCCTAAGTACTGAAATGGCAGGGCGTAGTCCCGGAACATTTATCAGAGCTTACGAGAGAAAGAAGCAAAAGTCTGAAGAAAAAAGAATTTTCAGAAAAGCCAAACAAAGTGTTTCAAACAGTACAAGAAAGTGGCTTGGGTTCACTGGGGCTGATAACCACTATAGGAATGTGGAACAATCCGCACAACCAACTCCAGATTTACATGTTTCTGTGTATGAAAAAAGAAAAGTACAGTTCTTAAAGAATTTGGAGATTAGTGATGAACAGAGAAGGAAACTTCAAAACGCAACAACATCACAAGCCAATTCTCATTTGTGGCATTGTGAACGATTAAAACGCTTAACCTCTTCCAACTTTGGTAAAAATTGCCGAATGCGTAAAACAACATCATGTGCCAAGACAGTTACTTCTCTTCTTTACAGTGACTTTAAAGGCTCCGTGGGAACTAAATATGGCATTGAGAAAGAGCCCATCGCTCGGAATGCTCTTGCGAATTATTTGCAAGCAGACATTTCGCTCACAGGGCTGTACGTGGATGAAGAACTTCCGTGGCTTGCGGCTTCTCCTGATGGCCTACTTGGAGAAAATGCAATAGTGGAAATCAAATTTCCATTGGCATCAGCATTAATACCTGAGCAAGTGATACTTGAGAATGAAGTACAATTCTGCACCTTTTCCGACGGAAAGTTACGCTTAAAAGAAACATCCATATATGTATCAGGTTCAAGGTCAACTGCACATTACAAAACGCCAAAT
Organism: Clitarchus hookeri; assembly: GCA_002778355.1. Classification (NCBI taxonomy): domain Eukaryota; kingdom Metazoa; phylum Arthropoda; class Insecta; order Phasmatodea; family Phasmatidae; genus Clitarchus; species Clitarchus hookeri. The sequence continues at coordinate 88,546 of NQII01007519.1, forward strand.
TTGTGTGTTTACACTTTGGACCCCACAAGGAATGCTGGTACAAGATATCTAGAGGAGTGACAGATTTTGGGAAGAAAATATGATGGATAAGCTGACAAACTTTTATATTAATTGTCTGCTACCAGAAGTTATCGATCCGAGAATACTACGCAACATGGAAATCAGAAATCAAGACTATTATGTCAACTTCCTCAATGTGTAATACATTACAAAATATGAGTCGTAAATGAATTATTCCCGGCGAGTGAAATGGTGCAAAAATATTCTTAGAAGATTTGAGAAGATGAATCAAAAGATATCCTGTTTTTTCATACATGTGTAATTAAAAGGTANTTTCATACACGTGTAATTAAAAGGTACTTAATATAAGAAAAACAGAAATCAAATTGTCTGGGGGTAGTGTCAGTAAAAACAAAATGTGTTCAAACGATAAAATTTAAGGCGACGGAGATTTTTCTGTTTTACTGTTTCATTACATGGCGTTCATATGTGATAACTTACAAGTAATTCTAAACATAAATTTAAAGAGAATATTTCTGTTTTGAATACTTGACTAACCATTATAAGACTGGTATGGATTTCATTGTTATCGGAGGAATATGTGGCAGGCTAATCATAATAACGAAACTTGTTAGCCCAACTTTTTTGGTGTAATATTAAACATACCTTCGTATTTATTTTTATAAATTACTATTACCTTTTTCATGTTCTCCTTTGTCAGCTTTTGCTTATTCAAATAACAGCTTCATGTGGTCCACAGAAAAATGCTATTTCATAGTTTTTTTCTACACTTGTGCATGTAAATGCTATAATTTTATGTTGAACGGTTTCAAGCCTACAGTTTAAGTGTGGCAGCATATTTAAGCTTTCCATGAACTCCAAACAATTATGGCCATTATTACATGAGAAATGCTTATATGCGTGGAATATTGATATATGCCAGTTGCCAGTTTTCTTGCTACACAAACATTAGACAATTTTCTGTGTATATGAGGAATATGTTTCAAGATATATTAATGTATTTTAATAAGTTTGTTTTATTTCATAGAGTATTATGGATTTGATTAGCACAAAAACTAGTTTTATGCATGTTGCTGTATCTTTGCACTTTCAGGAAAAAAATAAAAACATTAACTTGTTTTGACTACGAAGCAAATAAATATTCATTTCCAAGTGTATTTCCTAACCCTGATCTATAGATAATAAAATTACTTGTATTGATTTCATCAATCATTCTAACTTGATTTCATAACATCATTACTACGTATATAAATTATTTATTCATGTCTTATATATGTGTTGTATTACGTTCAGGCACGCATACGCAATTTTGCTTATAAGTGCTTGTCACATGCTCTGAGGATTCAATCGTTTACCCCCTCTTCTCGACAACTTTTTTTTTTTTTAAATAAAACTACACTTACGCCCCCGCCACAGACCGCAGAGGCATTTGAAGATACTTCAGTGGTAACAGAAGCACTACAATAGTATTATATCCCAACTATGTCACGGAATTTATTATAACTAGAGGTTTTATAAAACATTCCTTGAACTAAATCCAGGCTTCACCACCAGTGTAAGCAGCCTACAGTGCAATAAGACATAGGCTTACTGACTGAAAGCCACGTGTAAAGAAAATAATATTAAAATGTTGTAAAATATTATCTTCATGTAGCGTTCAGGTATTCTTATTTCTTACAAAATATTTAGCTGAAAAAATTAAAATGAAATTGGTTAAAATTATTTCGTGAATATAACAAAAAAATTAACTAAAATGTATTATTTTACCAAAATTATAAAATAACGGTCTTGGTCACAATTTTTGGAGAGAGTCGCCACGCAGCACCGAGAGAGGGGTGGTGGCGAGCAAGATTGACAGGGAACCAAAGCGCTGTAGTTCTGAAACCTGCCACCCACCTTAGTGCAAGAACGGCACGAAATTCAAGCAACAGTGCTATCCGGGCCCAGGCAGGCGGGCGCCTTAAAGTGGACTCACAACCATCCGTGGCATCCGTCAGTCAGGCGGTCACATCATCTTCTACCAATCGCAGGGCAACTTTTCTTTTATCCGTCAATCGGTCAAATATATCTCAAACTTTAACTCTCGACGAACGGACGGAAATTTTGAAATAAAATGGAAGGCGGTGGATAAGTGTTTATTTAACTTGGCAGTAAATTCAGGAATTGAAAACGTTAACAATAATTCAGGTAAAATTTTTATAACGTAAAAAAATTATTTCCCCAAAATGTTTTCCTTTTAAAATATATTGCCAACCAAAATATACCATCTACGAAAGAAAGATCACTATGTTAAGTTGTCTAGCTGAAATTTTGCCGGATCGAAGGACGACGGATTTTTCGCTTTCAACTGACGGATGACTTACTGACGGGTGCGTCGGATGTTTGTGAGCCCAGCATAAGTGAGGGCTCGGCTCTCTCCTTGGGTGGCCTCGCCATGCAACTGAACAATTGTTCGCGTCCTGCCACCGAGTAACTTCGCCCCTACAGCTGTTGCTACAGTGCGCCGAGTCGTAGAGTGCGCGNCTGTTGCTACAGTGCGCCGAGTCGTAGAGTGCGCGTGCGAGTTGCGCAGTAACCACTCTCTCTGGCAAACTCATACCCTCCCTCATTGGTTCATAACACATTTACAGAATACTCAATAGTAGTTC